>JAHWFO010007443.1:134492-154161 GCA_023313115.1 Rhysida immarginata
GCAGTCTGAAATTTCTAAAGGGATCTTTCCCAAATTTAGACGCTTTTTAATAAAAGCGGTATTTAATTTAATAAGCACTTATAAATAATCATTCTGGTATCAGTGAAGCGAATGAATATCGACATCTTTTATGTGTCAACCAGTCACCATATAAAAGATGACCAGGATTTTTACGTGAGAAAAACATTCTAAGACGCTGAATGATAAACACACACCTTTGAAAGGTCAGTGGTGAACCTTTAATATATCTACTACTACATTTTAAAGCTGGACAAGAAATCAGAATTGAGTTTTACTGTGTTTGTCTATGCAAACTACACACATAAACATATGATGAAGGCCATAGTTTGTCAACCACAGTAATGACTGCTACGCTTTCAAATTGCGCTGTAAACAAATCACGAGCGATCTACTCATTTTATAACGTTGGTTTTTCACTTTTCAAAGCATTTTTTATAATAAGGACGATGTGCATGGACTAATGATTTTAATAGTTTCTCTTTACATCTCACCTACTGAAAGTGTAAAAAAAAATCATCGATGAATATCCATGAAAATTTGATCATTTATAACACAAAATGGTCTGATCTGCTCAATCGGAACTTATAAATTACTTATCATTTTCAGGGAGATTTCAATGTTGATTTTTTAAAAGAAAACTAAAAGCCTTTAAATGATTTTAACATGATAATGTTTTCAGGCTGGACATTATTTGATAAAAAGCATGATGCAAATAACCACACCAAAAAGCATTATTTAAACCCACATCGGATTTAATTATGTGGAATGACCCAATTAAGACTACAACAAAATATGGAACTACAATTGACGGATATTTTTTTAGAAATTTAGAGAGATTTGAATAAAAACTATTTAGCTCGTATTTTAGTTACCACAAGCCCATTGTTCCTTTCTTAGATTATAATATAATTGAAGACAATATGGATTTACAAAATCAACAGCAAAATTCAACAGCTAATTGGTATATAAAAAGAGTCGAGTCCCATTATTATGACTTCCAGCTAATATCCCGAATAACCGCCTTCAGCGGCACGGACAGCAGCTAGGCGGCGTAGGAGTGAGTCAATAAGATTCTGGTGGGTTTCTACTGGTAGTTGTTGCCATACAAACTGTAAAGCATCCGATAGGTGCTGAAGGATATGCAGTGGTTATTCCATAGCAAGCACATGATGATCGAGGTGATCGCAAATGTTCTTGATTGGGTTGAGGTCTGGGGAATTAGGGAGCCAGGGTTATTACTTGGAACTCTTGTCGTGTTTCTCACACCACCCCTGAACAATTGCAGCTGTATGACACGTCTCATTGTCTTGCGAGAACGTGCCATACACCTCTCGGAAGACGGTCGAGATGTACTTCAATTATGGATAAATAACCGAATCGGTTTATAATGCCTTCCACAGGGTGTCATTGGGCCCAGACAATGCCATGAGAACACTTCCCACACCATGGCGCTGCCGCCACCAGCCTGGTTTCGTCCAACAGTGGTTGCAGGATGCTTGTTCTCGGGGGTATCTCGCCTCATCCGCCAACGTCCGCCAATTCTGTGGAGCAGAAATCGAGATTCATCGGCCAAGACAACCTTTATACAGCCAGAAGTGGTCAAATTGAAACCGTTTTTGGCGATGAACCTTTGTTAGCCTGGGTGTGGTGCCTTCTGTCTGCTGCGGAAGCCCATACGTAGAAGGGTCTTCTGTACTGTGGTTTCAGAGACAAGTCTGGTAGCACCCTCGTTGGTTTGAGCGGTAAGTTGGTCCACTGTAGTTCTTCGGTTGGTCTTCAGACACCTTCGCAGCCGACGTTCACCTCTCTCATCAATGGCCTTGGTGCTCCATAGTACCCATACGGTTTATTCTTAACAATCCCATTTTCCCAGTCATGGTACACTTTAACTAGAGCAGCACGAGAACAGTTCACAAACTGCGCGGTTTCCGAATATTGCCACACTTGGACCAAAAGCCGATTATCATCCCCTTTTCCAGATCTGATAAATAACGTTTCTTACCCATTGCAGCAATGAGTTGTATGTTTTTAATGGAAACCTACCTTATATATTCACCTAACCATCACATAGTTCCTCGGCTGGGTAACCCCAAAGACAAACGTAGGTGGTGGTCGTAATAATGTGATTTGACCCTGTAGATTTAATGATAAAGCGAAGGAAAATAAAGTTTTATACTTATACAGGGAGGTCCATTTAAGTTTAGACATGGAAATATCTCGAAAACAAAGTATTGTACGAAAAAATGCCTAAAATCAAAAGTGAAGTACTTCGCGGGGGAAATTCATTAGCCAAAAACTTAGCCCCCTCATCCGTCTTGTGAGGCGGGGGGGGGGTTAAAATCTTAAATAAAAACCCCTATTTTAATGGTATATTCAAATTCTACACAATATTCGAGAAATGCTTTATTCTTGGTGTGTTTTCAATTGATCCAACCGTTTAGGAGATAGAAACCCTGAAAGTGTGGAACTTTTAAAGTTTTGAATCCAATTTTTATCTTTGAAGACATGGCGACAGAGGACGGGTCTTGCAAACATTTCTATTCTACTTTTTGATGATGTTTAAGAATCCAAAGTCAGAATTTTAAGAATTCAAAATTTTTTAGTGCACAAGCAAAGTCTTGCGGGCAGCAGTCCTATGGAGGTAGTGCTTGTGCGAGTGTATTGAAAAATATTGGATTTTTGAAATTCTGACTTAAGATTATTAAAGACCATTAAAAAGTTGAATAGGAATATCTGTAGAACCACTCTCTATCTCTTTGTCTTAATCGATAAAATTGAGTTCAAAACTTTAAAAGTTCCACATTTTCAGAGCCCTCTATCTCCTAAACGGTTGGATCAATTGAAAAAACAGCAAGATAGAAGCATTTCTCGAATATTGTGAAAAATCTGAATATACCATTTGTAACGTCCTCCTTTGTCCGGCGATACCTTAAGGTACGCACGAGATCGGCACGTAACAGACACACTGCCGACAGACCTACTACCTGTATGATTACCTCACGTTGGAACGTCACTGCTCAAGGAACGGGCAGCTACTGCTCTGAGATAAGTGGATGATGATATAGCAAAGAAATTCTGGTCAGGTATGAAATGCAAAATAACCGGGGGCTTTGTTAAATTCAGTTACAAATCATGTAAGTTTTTATTTTATTCTATATTTACAGCTCTCAATCTCTTCTGTCTTCTCATTTTTAGGCCTCGAAATCTTAGTGCTCACAAGGGATTGTGCTTCCTCTCCGCCTCCGGGAATCCAAACGAAATTAAAAAAGAATAAACAAGAAGAAAATGAACATTTGAATAATTGTAATCAATAAACGAGAGTCAAAACTATGACTAATATTAACACTTGGAACTATTATCTAATTCATTTAAACATTCAAAATCCAACGTTAATAATCCTTTCCTATTCATCATTATTACCAGTGTTCATTCAACATTTGAAAGATGAGTTTATGATTTCCCATTTTACACAAATTTATCTCCGTCTTGAGTAGATCATTTGAAAGTTCAAAAGAAACACATAATTAATGTTCACTTATCATCCTTTAACTATTTATTAGTTCCTTCAACACGCTGGTCAGGTAAGTTACAGTTAATATGCGCAATACAAGGTGAATACATAAGTCTGAACCACCCTTTTATTTTTTGAACCGAAGCAGATATGTCAATTTTGATGAATCCAATGAATAGGAAGTTGTGGGTGGCCTATCCCATGGTGCACTTTTCATCATTCCAAATATGCAAATTAGGACACATTCAAATTTTATCTCAAAAACCGTAAGGGATAGATAAAAAAACCCAATTGCAAACTTGTTCAGCATAAAAAACAAACAAAACCAAAAAAAATTCATACAAATCGGACCAACCAATCACCTACAATCACGTGGTGAACTGTTTGTAGCTTACAAACAGTCACACTGCACAAGGAAAACTGAATGTTGATATTTCCACCATGTAAAGCATGCAAATCAAAAAATTAACATAAATTACCGTACTCACATTCACTTTCATGCGGAAAAGCAAATAAAAGGCATGTTTCAGCACACAGAAGACAGAACAATTCCAGGATTGCAAGCTACACTGTTCCGGAAATGATCAACATGATCTTCTGCTTCGGATTGTGATTGTGGGTGATTGGTTGGTCCGATTTGAATGATTTTTTTTTGTTTTGTTTGTTTTTTTATGCTGAACAAGTTTGCAATTGGGTTTCTTTCTTTATCACTTACGGTTTTTGAGATAAATTTTGAATGTGTCCTAATTTGCATATTTGGAATGATGAAAAGTGCACCATGGGATAGGCCACCCACAACTTCCTATTCATTGGATTCATCAAAATTGACATATCTGCCTCGGTTCAAAAAATAAAAGGGGGGTTCACACTTTTGTATATCTATGGTGTTAATTCCTTTCACGTTTTACGAATTCTATAATCCTCTCTTTTCAGGTGCAACGAATCGCCGGGTCAGGATTTCTTTATTCTTAAAGTCTATAATCTTTAGCGATGAGTGCCACACGATCTTTGGCAGGTAAGTAAGGGGGGGGGGAAGAATAAAGAAACTATAATCCTCTAACTAAGCTAAAAGTATTTTTTTTTACATGGGACTGGGAACGAAGGAAGTTAGTAGAGTAACCTTACTACCGTTGGACCTGGACCGCTGTGGAATGGATCGGTGAGAAGTGCGGACTCCGACGTTCGAAATCATCCTCGTCGCATTCGATCCGGCCAGCCTGTGGTGGTCGTCAGAAAAAGAAGAACTTGCGCACAAGCGTGGAGCAACGTCACTCCTTGGTCGTTCGCATCAAAATCTCGCTGCTCTTCAACAGGGATAAACAAGAAAAAGAACGAACAAATCAATATGAATAAGGGTAAAAAGCCGGTTGGCCCAAATATAAGAATTCAATACCGGATAGTCGTTTTTCTGGGTCCTTTTCAAAATAAAATAACGCTCTGGTCGTTTCATAAGCTCTTTTGTCGAATTACTGTTGAACAAAAGTCCCGTGCATTGTCGTCGACTGAACGATACATGGCGAGGATTATCATTCGAACGCCTATCGACACTAAGCGAAACAACCGCATTTTTCGTCTGTTTACTCGTCCAAAAATCTTCGGCGGTTTACGATGAATCTGACTTGGGTAATGTTAGACAATCCTGCTAATAAGGACGCCTCCATAAGAGATAAGCTCACCACGCGAACTCATCCTTTGCGTTCGCTTAGACTCATGCTGCGTGGCTTCTCAGATGGCGTCAAGGAACAGACTTCCTATCCCTTGCTGCTCCGGAGATATTATGATACAAGGCATTTCAGCTTTTTGATTATTTTTTTGCGTCGTCGGGGTAAGAAAATTATTCCCGTGGATTATAATGCTCCGTTGTTTCCACTTTTGCCATCGCTGCATTGTTGGAGCTTAGCTTCACCGCAGTAAAATGTCCATTATAAAACGGCTTTTATTAAGGGGAGGAGGCTTTCTCCAATCGTAATTTATACAAGACGTTTCAACAAGGGGAGGGGGGAGATTTTGGAAGAACAGTAACGTTATGAAGCAGATCGATCGGGACGTTACACATTAAAAATAGGGGTTCTATTTAAGATTTCGAAATTACCCCCGCCCTCCGCCTCACAAGGGAGAGTGAGTGGGCTAATATTGTGGCTAATGAATTTCTCCCGCGAAATAATTCACATTTGAGGCACTGAACATAATGGCAAAAGCAGAAGATGTATCATGAAGCATCAATAAGTGACTAAAGAAAAATTTTGGTTGCTTGTCACCGATTTGAAATGTGAGACCCTTAGTAGTGAGTATTGCCTCCGCGAACCGCAATGCATGTTTTACATCTGTTTGGCATGCTTCCCACCAGAGTGTTGAGAAGAGCAGTGACGATCTTATCTCATTCGTCCTGTAACGCAGTTGTCAGTCCCTGCAGCAGTCTAGGAGAGGGGGTTCCTTTATGCCATACTTCTACCAAGAGCATCCCAGGCATGTTCTTTGGGAATGAGGTCCGGGGAGTATGCGGGCCACAGCTAATGCTTGATATCCTCACTATCAAGAATATCAGATACTACGTTCGCCCTGTGTGAACGGGCATTGTCGTCCATGCTATACCAACTGGTCCACGGAAAAGACGAACGTGATCCAGAGGAATCTCCTTGCAATACCGTGCTGCTGTAACAAACCTTCCTGCAAAGATGTGAAGGGGTGTCCCCCCCCCCCCCACACCATGACTCCTTAATCAAAACGTTGAACTTTCCAAATGTGTTGTTGGTAATAAAGAGTTCCCTTTTCACGCCAGGTCAGTTGATGCCCAGAATCACTCTGCATAGTGAACCGAGACTCGTCGGAGAACATCATCATGGACCACTCCTGATAGCCCCAAGCACGATGCTCGTTACACCACTCTAATCTCTTTCGTCGATGGAGTGGAGATAGTGGAATGCATTTGACAGGCTTCGGTGCTTACAGCCCAACATAATTCAATCGCGGGAAATGGTTCTGGCCGAAACATGAGTGCCTGTAGCAGCGACAAGATCTGCAGCTACCTGTGTGGGTATCTGATTTCTTCCTCATTTTCTGAAAGGGCTATGCTACGTTCCTCCCGAGTGGTTGTGCTCATGCACATGTAAAGCGGATCCTGTCGTGGCAGCAGCAGTTTTCAAACGAGAAACAACACTTTTCGCAACGCCCATTGTCCGCGCAACTTCGGTCACAGTTTGCCCTGCCTCAAGCCGTCCAACAGCTCGTTCACGATCGTAATCACTCAAATGACGTCTCTGCGGCAAAACACCTGCACGTGTATTCGCCCTAACACTCCACGGTTACTGATTTTCACTGAACTACAGCTCATTGGGCACGTGAATTCTATTCGAATTATGCAAATCGAACAGCAGAGTAGCAACCAATATTTTGATGCGTCCTGCATTATTTACCAACTACCTAAATAGCGGAATGCGCATGTTCCTTAGCTATTGTCAAGCATTGTATATTACTTAGAATCGATTACAAACGCCATAAATGTTTTCACTGCGGTTTTGCGTTCTTAAGCACACACTTTTTTTTTCATCTCAGAATATTTAATGATTATGTTTTGCTGTCTGTCGTATATGTCGGGTGAGATAATAAAGGAAACAGGATCTAAAGAATCTTTTAATTTATGTCTAATTTTTGTCTATGTATTTATTTCTAATTACATTAAATATACAAGGTGTCCAAAAAGTCTGGTAACATGGCAGATATCTCAAAGCTGCCAGGTAGGCGAGATCTGTTGAGTGTGGTTTATTAGTAGTAGGGGGGGGGGGAGTTCAATGCCGCACTCAAATTTGACTTTGACCCTGAAATTTAAGGTCATCCATTTCCTAACTCGAAAACTATTAAATATAGAGAAATATTTCTGATTGCTACCCGTAGAGCTAACACCACATTAAACCCTTGCTCTTGAAAGATTTTGAGAAAATGGGCGAGAAAGAATCAAGTTGGGCTGGCCAGGTTGGCTGACGTTTCTAACACATTTGAATTGCAGTGAAGCACACCTCAGCCAACCTAGCCAGTCCAGCCTGACCTTGAGTGTCTCTTTCTCGTCCATTTTCTCATACTCGTTTAAGGGGAAGAGTGTGATTAAAAATTCTTTTTAGACTAATGTGGTGTTGCTCTACAGGGTAGCAATCGGAATTTTTCTTTATCTTTATTAGTTTTCGAATTAGCAAATGCATGACCTTAAATTTGGGAATCAAAGTCAAATTTGAGTGCGGCAATGAATTCCCCACCCCCTATTACCTATAAACAACACTCTTCAGATCTCGCCTACCTGGCAGTTTTGAGATATCTGCCATATTACCAGACTTTTTGGACACCTTGTATACTGCACTTTAAGAAATTCAGTTCGTAGGGATGTGATGAATATAGAGGATGTGCTAGAAAGTTTATACACTATGTGACGTTGAAAATCCAACACCATGAACGAATGGGCAGAGAAATAAGCAAATTGCAGGGTAGGTCCAGCTCACAGAGATATGTAAATGATGCGAATTGCACGCAGCTTTCCAGCGCATTTTGAATGTGATATAAGGGTAAAAATTTGCATTATTAGCAATACTCTTGCTACTCTGTCTTGTACAGAAATCGTCTTCAAATTTATTTTTCTGGTTACCAAGGCAGTTCCAGAAAACAAATGTTTTAACGACGGGTATTGTGATCGGACTCCTAAGTGTAGGTTGGTCCGTTCGTCAAATCAGCAGACTGCAAGCCACACGCATGCACGATGCATCGGCTGTGGCGGAGGCGATTGGAAAAAGGTATGTGGCACGTTTAAGTGACCTGCACTCATATCATCCATTAAGAAGGCTGCCATTGGCCCCACGTCACAGACGCCTTCGTTTGCAATAGGTTGAGAAAGAGCCACGTAGACAATGGGAATATTCGATCGCTCTAGGTGCCTCCTAAATATTCGATGATGCTAGATTCACGGCTTGTTTCGTTCATTTTTGAAATAACAGTCATATTCATCTTCTGTGGCCTGCACCTAACTTGTTTCTTTTTATTTCTGCAGGAAAACGAAAAAGCCCTCAAACTCTGTCAAATGCAGGAAAGCTACAACTAGGCATCGTTTTTGCTCGTTAAAATTCCATGTTAGTAACTTTTTCAAAAGGACAAACGATTAAAAGTTCAGAAAAATAGACAAATTAAGAGAATTCTAACATAACCAAGCGAGACTGTAAATATCGTACGAGTATTTTATCAAAAAACATACGTTTTCTTATGCGTGGCCAACAGAGATCATCATCTTATTCATGGTCTCTGGTGGCCACGACGGAACGCATTCGGGATGAAAATGGCGAACGGAAGCCACAAAAGTGAGAGTTGGCCCAGTCTCTCGCATCTAGGCACTATAGTTGGGTCGCCGATTCTTCTACGCAGTTTCCACCATTGTTGAAGCACTTGTCGTAACGTTGCACCTGGTGTTTTATTCCCTTGACACAGAACGGTCTCCATCATAAAAATGGTTAAACTTTCGTGATAGACGGGCAGAAGAAATTAGAATTTTAATAATAGTAAGCAATCACTCGCCTAGAAACTCAAATATGAAGAGTATTCAGTGTCACAAATATTGAGTGGAGCGGCGTCTAGCGACACTTAGAATTCGTCAAAAAGTGCCTCGGTAGAACGAAATGGGAAGCAATGGAGAATAAAACAGACGACGGTAAATAGAATAGCAAAAAAAAGTAAATAAAGAAGGAGCTAAAGAGCGAAAATCTTTATATATAAAAATTCAGGCTGAGGGTGCGCCTGTAAATGTTCTAAAAACTTTTGAACCACCTATCCGATTGACCTAATGTTTGCAACATATATTCCTTATGTCCAGAGTAAGGTTCACATGCCCCTAAAGTAGGGAGGCAGGGGTAAAAATCATATATCTTGGTTTATGTTTGTTTGTTTACTCAAGAGATGGCGCCAGAATTTCTTTATCTTTTCCTTGAAACCGAAACTGGACTAACTGCGCTGAAGCAGTACAGCAAAAAAACTTCCGTTTTCCTCCGGATTTGTAGTTTTGTTTACACATTTCAAGGTAGGAAACGCAAGTTTTTTGCTGTCCTGCTTCTGCGCAGTTACTCCAGTTTCGGTTTCAATGGATAGGTCTATATAAAAATAAAGGGTGCGTCTGTAAATGTTCTCAAAACCACTTATACTTTTGAGCACATACTTTTGAGCTCATACTTTTGAGTTCGTTAGGTTCAGGGTAAGGTTTACATGTGCCGAGTGTCAGGTTGGCCCAAAGCGGAAAGGGTAAAAATAATATTTTGCTTGATCTGTCTGTCTGACATGAGCCTACGATATGTGCTGACCAACAATGGGCGAGGTCAAAAATGCTAACACCGAGTTGAGTTAGTGAAGAAAGCCACTGTTGCTACGACAGTCAACAATACGTTAACAATCGAGCAATAACCATTGCTTCACCAACCCAACTCGGTATTTGCATATTTGACCTCGCCCAACGTATGTCATGACCTGTAATGCAGAGTAAATTTACTGCAACATTAGGGCATAAAAATTATTTTCGTTATGGTCATGGATGAAGAAATACAGATGGAAAACTCCATTGTTTGAAGAATGATTTTTTTTTCACTGGCGCTCTCTGGCCATTTGCGTGGGCATTGCTCTCTATCTAGCAGACTACTTTACTTTTTCTTATTGGCCTCGATGGCTCAGTGGTTGCGTGATCTCCTCTGAAGATCACCTGATAACGGAAACGTCATACATTGTTACATCATCATTAGTCGACCAAATTTAGGGCTTATTATTGGTAGAAATAGGATAAGCAATGATCGACTAATGATGATGTAACAGTGTATGACGTCTCCGTTATCAGGCCTTCTGTCTAGGTGGTGTTGCTCTGATGCCCGTAGATGTGGCTTCGATCCCGGCCGAGGACGAGGAGGATTTATACAGGGGGAAAATCTTTATATATAAAACTTCAGACTCAGGGTGCGTCTGTAAATATTCTAAAGACTTCTGAACCACTTATCCGATTCAGCTCGTATTTGCAACATATATTACTTAGGTCCAGAGTAAGGTTTACATATCCCTAAAGGAGGGGGGGAAGGGGTAAAAATCATATATACGATTTTTGGGGGATGTGTAGTTGTGTTTGCACATTTCAAGTTTTTTGCTGTCCTGCTTCTGTGCAGTTACTCCAGTTTCGGTTTCAATGGAAAGGTCTATACAGGGTGATTCAGAAAGGTACATCAAGAATGAAATACCATGTACAGTTTGTAGCGGGGAACAATAGTTTTCCTATGAACATGGGTCCGAATTTGAACGCTAACTTAAATATGAACAGAAATAGAAATGCCCCCACCAAGATCAACAAGTTAATAAATCAAGTTCTTTAACATCTAGGATGATGAAATTTGAGGGAATAATAGAGTACATGAAACTGTGTAAACCGTTGAAATTTACTCGAATTCCAACGAATAGTTTCCGATTTACACACTCAACATCGTAACATCTGCTGGTTACGAAGGCAGGAAACGCATGTTTTTTGCTATTCTGTTTCTGCGCAGTTACTCCAGTTTCGGTTTCAATGGAAAGGTCTATATAAAAATTCAGGGTGCGTTTGTAAATATTCTTAAAACTTTTGAACCACTTATCCAGTTGAGCTCATACTTGCACCAGATGTTCGATAAGTTCAGGTTTACATGTGCCGAGTGTCAAGTTGGCCCAAAGGGGAAAAGGTAAAAATAATATTTTGCTTGATCTGACTGTCTGACATGAGCCTACAATATGCGCGGACCAACAATGTATGTCATGTCCTTCAATGTAGAGCAAAGTTTCTGCAACAATAAGCTAACCAAAATTACTTTTGGTTATGGATCAATAACCTATATTAATGATAGACTCCGAATCCTACTGTTAACAGCGGCAAATGTGAAGCAAATTGAGCCATGGCAATTCTGGGCGGTAGTGAGCCGTGGAGTAAGTAGCTGTCTGGCTGCCTTTGTTTTTGAAGATTTTGGGCCCGAGGAATAATTAATTCAAAACCATTCCTTAAAGTTGTTCTGCGTACAACTGTCCAACAGACACGAATAAGGATCAGGAATCATTTTCCACAAGCATAAATCAAAAATACGTAACTAAAATGAAAATACATAACTGAAAGACGATCGAAACAAAATTGAAATTGAAACCATAATTGAAAACTTCTTTATAAAATATAATAAAATACTTCAAATACAAAGTAAACGAAAAGATAAACGTATTACTCCGTGATCGGCGTGTGAAAGAATTATTATTCAGCTACTCTCATATTTGGCTTTATGTTTTGCATCATCTTCACTCAGTTTCGGCCATGACAGTTCTGGGCATGAAGCTTCCCAATTTGCTTCAAGTAAAAACAATTGCTTCGGAGTCTATCTTTCATATACCTCATTGTCATGGATGAAGAAACACAGGATGGGAAACTGCATTGTTTAAAGCGTGATTTTCTTTTTCACTGGCGCTCTCTGGCCATTTGCGTGGGCATTACCAACACCTCCTAGAGAGATGACCAAAGGTTTATGCATTGTTACATCATCATCAAGCGGCCAAATTTAGGGCTCATTATTGGTAGAAATACGATAACAATAGCTGCTTGATGATGATGTAAAAATGTATACACCTTTTGTCCGCAGGCCTTCTCTATAGGAGGTGTTGGCATTACTCTCTGTCTAGCAGACGACTTTACTTTTCCTTATTGGCCTCAGTGGTTGCTCGATCTCTTCTGATCAACACCTCCTAGACAAAAGGCCTGATAACAAAAATGTCATACATTGTTACATCATCATTAGTCGACCATTGTTAATCTTATTTTTACCAATAATAAGCCGTAAATTTGGTCGACTAATGATGATGTAACAGTGTATGACGTTTCCGTTATCAGGCCTTCTGTCTAGGTGGTGTTGCTCCAAAGCCAGCTAGATAAACAGGCCCTGAAGCGAAAAAGTCACCTGACCATCTTAGTCCGAGTAACAATGTAACCTTCATTGTTTCCATCTTGGAATTTAACAATCAATATTTTTTCGTTTGTTGAAAATAATGAAGGTTACATTGTTGTTTGGACTAAGATGATCTGGTGACTTTTTCGCTTCAGGGCCTGTTGATCTACCTGGCCTTGGTGTTGCTCTGATGCCCGTAGACTTGGCTTCGATCTCGGCCGAGGACGATGAGGATTTCTTCAGGGGAAATATATATATATATAATCGGCTAATGTCATCGCTATGTTGCCAAGGTTATTTATACATTGATTTTATCATCATTGTTTGATGGCGTTTATTATTATTTATTATTAACTATACTCTGTCCAACGAAAAAGAAACTGGGCGTGTCTATTTAAATTTCCGATTTCAATTGTTAAACATTGTTGTTAAGAAAAATTAACAGCACGGTCTATAGATATTCATGGTCATCGAGCTTCGGCCATTTTCCATTGTTTCGAGAAGCTAAGGAAAACAGTTCGCGCCAGGTGCCGCATAGATCGCACTAATCCCGACCGCAAATTGCGATAGAGATTTTCATTGAAACTGAATACGAAAGTAAAGTTTCTGTCTGCCGATAGGGTGGCGCTGCAGGCGCAGTTGGGCAGATTGTACATGCAGCGCCACTTTTCAATAGAGTTCCCGCCCTACCGGGAGCTAGAAACTTTAGCTTCATTTTAACAATGGAGCTCGATGACCATGAATATCTATAGACCGTGATTAACAGCGTTAACAATTGAAATCAGAAGTCTAACTGGACACGCCCAGTTTTTCTTTCGTTGAATAGTGTATTGCTGATAAGCCCAGGGTTGCTCGGTCCGTTTGTTTGATGAAATTTTGCAATATCTGAATTTAAATATAAATAAGAACACATGAAAAATCCTTAATAAAGTAAATATTCACTTTGGAAAAACGAAAATAATTCTTTCAAATTCTCGCATTGGAGTTATGTGTCCAGTTAGGTTTGCCCAGGAAAATTCGATATTCTATCCTTAACATTTTAGAATATCAAAAAAAGGCTACGAGTACTGAAATAGTTCTGTCTATATTAAAAAAATACTTCAGAGATAGATTGAGAGAGTTGAGGAACATTTTATTGCCTCATCAATACGCAACCGTTTCAATAGGGTTGTATTCAGTCACAGACCGTGAAATCATGTCCTGAATGTGGTTGTTTATATTGACAGTATCACTTTCAGCAGCAACGATTGCCCTCTCACACAATCAATTGAGATCTTTAAAATTTCCTGATATGTTTAGATAAAAATTATCTATAACTTCTCTAAAGGAAGTTACTACATTACAAAAACCATATGCAAATTAAATTTTCTCCAGCTATTAGCTTATTAGAGAAAGTACCTTCACCTTTTCAGCAAAAGCTAGAGCAGTTGCACCCCCTAGAATTTGCATTCTCTTATTTGTTTTAGTATAATTTATTACATCTCCGCAAAGATTTTAATAAAAAAAGAAATATTACTGCTGTTTAATTATTTATTTATCACTTTTTATCACTATCCCTCTTACAAAGTGAATCACTAAGACAAGCATGATAGCCCTGGCACTGAAAAGTCACCTGATCTTCTTAGTCGAATCAACGATGTGACCTTCATTGTTTCCATCTTGGATTTTAGCAATCAGTAATTTTTCGTTTGTTGGAAACAATGAAGGTTACATTTTTTCTTGGACTGAGATGGTCATGTGACTTTTCAGCTTCCGGGCAACACCTCCTAAAGAGAAAGCCTCTGCACGGAAACCGTCTCCTACATTGTTATATCATCATCGTAGAGCAAATTCAGGGCTTATTATTGGTAGAAATACGAATAACAATGCCCTACTTAGATGATGTAACAATGTATGACGTTTCCGTGCAGAGGCTTTATTGTTAAAGGGTGTTGATCGGGGCCGGCTAAGGCATGTATTAATTTCATTAAACATTGTCGTCGCAACATACTCCGATATTCTGTTGCAGCATTGTTATCTTCAATTTCATCAAACACAATTGAAGCACACACGACGGGTTAACTGTTCACATATGCAAGCAAATAAACATAAATCAAGTATATATATATATATATACAAGGTGATTATAATTAAAGTCCCTTTGTAAAAATGCTATAAAAAAACAACCATGAGTCCGAATGACTTCAAATTTGGACTGAGCATTCTTGAAGAAGGGGCATTTGATATGGATAAGAAAAAAAATAGTTCCAAAATTTATCATTAGATGGCGCTGTAAGCGGCATATTATGCCTAGGAGGATTTGTACTATGCAAATTGAAAGATACGCATGCGCATGAGACATTGCATGTGTTATAAAAACGCAGGCCTCATGGCGTTCTCGTCATATTTGTATCTCAGCAGCTTGCCATGGGTCTGTCAATGAAGGATCGCGCTCTGCTTGTGAAGCTCTTTTACAAGAATGGCGACTCTGCCATAGCAGCTTTAAAGAAATTTTGGGTATTAAAGGGAATGAAAAAAGGATGTGGTCCGATGTCTGCAAAGGCTCTGAGGTGTATGATTAAAAAATTCGAAGCGACAGGTTCTTTTGCAGTGAAATCTGGCAGAGGGAGGAAAGCAGTTGCTTTGACGTCAGTAGAAGATGTGGCTGAAGCATTAGAGGAAGGGTCGAACAGTGGTGTGCAAACGTGCAGTGCACGGGGAATTGCCCGAACTTTAGACATGCCTGTGAGCACGGTCAATAAAATTTTACGCAATATCCTGCATTGTTATCCCTATAAAATTACCCATGTTCAGGAGTTACTTCCTGCTGACCTGCCAATTAGACACACGTTTGCTTTAGAATTTCTAGCTCGCATGGAAGTGGACAATGAATGGCCATGGAACATCTTGTGGACAGACGAAGCCCATTTTTATCTCCACGGCGTTGTCAATACACAAAATTGCAGGATATGGGCAACGGAAAATCCTTTCGCATGTGTTTCAATACCGCTTCATTCTGCAAAGGTAACTGTGTGGTGCGGGATGACAGCATCATTGATTATAGGGCCATTTTTTTTCGAGGAAGTGGGTCCTGCGGGTCCCGTTACCTGTACAGTCAATGGTCAACGGTATGCGTGTCTTTTACGCAATCAGGTAATTCCAACACTTCAACAGCATGCATGCGTGGATAGAATAATTTTCATGCAAGATGGCGCTCCTCCGCACATTGCAAAGCAAGTGAAGCAACTGCTGAAGACACATTTCGGAGATGATAGAATTATCAGCCGTCATTTTCCGAGAGCCTGGCCTGCAAGATCACCGGACCTCAATCCTTGTGACTTCTGGCTCTGGAGTTACCTTAAAAATCATGTGTTCAGTGGCCCAGTTGCAAATTTAGCGGAATTGAAGGCTCGGATTACGCACCACGTTCACAACGTGACCCCGGAGACACTCCGGTCTGTTGTGGAACATGCTGTTTATCGGTTAAAACTTGTGGAGGAAAATGGTGGACAGCATATTGAACATGTCTTTCGCAAGTCCCGAGATAATTAATAGGCGTTTCCATTGTTGCTTTTTATGCGGTTTTTGGCCCAAGGACAATTAAAAACCGATTTTTCCCATACGATGTGGTACGACCTTGCCGTGGTGGATGGGCTTTGCACTAACAGTGCCACAACTGTTAAATGACTTGAAAGTCATGTTTTCCATCATCAAACCCGAAGCAATCATGTTCATTGACCGGTACAGTTGATTTTTTGCTAATACTGTACTGTATAATAAAAAAAAAATCATGTTTAACTTGTTTTAGTGTCAATTGCATTCCTTGACCAACTTTAATGTAAAAACATCATGCCATAAACAACTCATGCCAAAGCCGTCGTATTTCAATTCAAAATGTCACTTCTAGCTGAATCCGCTTCCGTTATGCCGCTTACAGCGCCATCTAGTGATAAATTTTGGAACTATTTTTTTCTTATCCCATATCAAATGCCCCTTCTTCAAGAATGCTCAGTCCAAATTTGAAGTCATTCGGACTCATGGTTGTTTTTTTATAGCATTTTTACAAAGGGACTTTAATTATAATCACCTTGTATATTAGTAATTCCCTTAATTTCTATGTTTTTTTTTTGAAGGCTTAGCTTCAGTTTTGGATTTTTTTTCATCATTGTGGTCGTATTATACAGCTGAGTGTTAAATTTCAACTTTATTACTTACTTTTAAAACCGGATAAATAGGCATACATATTTACATTGCGCTTTATATGTATAGAGAAGAGAAGATACAAAAGAAGATTACCCGTATTGTTCAGAGAAACTTTGCTGCTAAAAGACAAAAACCTATTCGGGCGTCAGCAATATCTGAACAACGGGAGTGTCGTCTAGAGCAGAGGTATAAGAGCTTCTACGTCAAGGGCAAGGGAAATTCCAAGGAAAGATGGGTCTAAAGGATATTTCCCGGTGTTGAAGATGGATATCAGGTTATCCAACAAGATGATAAATAAACTCCCGAGCAACGCCAGGTTATCAGCTAGTGGCTTATAAAATTATAACCAATGAGAGAGAGAATAGAGGAGGAGTAGGCAGAAGAGTGGTACTGTGATATTATTGGGCTTAAAGAGAAAAGAGGGGTGGAGTCGAATAGTGCGAGAAGAACGGAAATAGTTGAGAGGGATCGAGGATTAGTGGAAGAAAGAAAGGGGAGAACGCGGAACAAGAACGTGTTGGATTGCGCATAATAAGAAATTATCTGCCAAAAATCTTCCCGGGCGTTCTGTGAACGAACTTTCTCCTGGACAAGAGCATTTAGGAGGGGTTGAGGTAGGTGGTGTTCGCCATTACGATAAAGCCTCTGAAAACACCGACTCCTGTTTGACCGACTTAGGTCGAGAGACAGTTTTAACTGGAACGCCACAAGGGGAAGGGGAACAGGGCGTTTATCTTATGTCGTTGCCTTCCAGAGAAACTTCATTGAGAAGCATTCAAGAATACCCGCACCCGTTGCATTCTCTCGGTTCCGTCGATAACTTCATTGCTTCATTACTGAAGACGCCGGAAAATTGTTGTAAGCACGAGATTGATAGCATTAAACAGGTGGTGGCCTTACAGTATAACAGAGGGACATCAGGAGTTCCAACTAGTTTCGCCATTTATTCCCGGCTTTGTCAAGGATATATACAGCAAGAGGCATGCAAGCCTTTATATACAGAACAGTGGTACAAATTAAGATCCACCTGTTTAATCAATAGGAACAGTATTATGATCCACCCTTCTACCGATATGATAGCATTAAGTATTTACAGCGGAACGTTCATCCCCGGCAGCGTGCTGCAGAATTGCTTCGCCTGCACTGCCTAACATACAAATTCGTGCGGTTGATGAAGGAATCGTCAGTTTGAGGGAGAAAAGAGTTTGCGCTCAAGTGGATTGGATATTCCCACGACTCCCGAAGAAGAGAAAGTAGCTATTCAACAGGATAGGAAAATCGTACCAGGGTGTATAGGTAAGCTTTAGCGGATGGTTCAGCAGCTAGAACAAGGATTTGTTATTCTCTAAACAGGCGCTCCTAGCGTGATCCTAGCGTGCGCTTTGCGCGGTACAGGCAGGTCGGAATAACAGTAAGCTAAAGCAAATACGTTTGTCTGTAATATATCGTAAAAACGTTTTCAGTGTAGTGAAAATTTTCACTGATATTAGCGCTTTATAGCAATCAACGCTGGTCTTTGCTACCGGGGCCTTCCTATAATTTTCGGGTTCCAGTTATCCTCCCGGTATAAGGATTACACGACGCTATCGAACAGGATAATTTCAATTTAATATTTCTGTAATTTTAATGCCGTTAACTTTGTAAAGTAAGTTTAGTAGAAGATATACAGAATCCTGTAATTGAATTAGTATTTCCAATTTTTTGATATTTACTGTAACATATTTTTCAAGTAAAGATTAAAAATTTTTTTTTTCATTGCCAACTCTGCCACCATTTATATTTTATCCCCACATATTAATTCACATGACAGTGAGTGGCCAAAGTTCGCGATTATCATTACTGGCATTATCATGCATCAAGCTATATTTTTTTCCAAAAATGGCTGATTTATCTACTTTAGCATCTTACAATAGATTTACTAGGTATCCAAGAAAATTCTTGCCATTTGTGGCAAAGCATGGTTTATAAAAACTTTTTCTTACCTTGTAACATTTACAGTATCCCTGAAACCTCATTAAGAAGCAGATTTTGACCATTA
The DNA here is from genome assembly GCA_023313115.1 of Rhysida immarginata. Taxonomy (NCBI): domain Eukaryota; kingdom Metazoa; phylum Arthropoda; class Chilopoda; order Scolopendromorpha; family Scolopendridae; genus Rhysida; species Rhysida immarginata. The sequence goes on from JAHWFO010007443.1 coordinate 153,196, forward strand.
TTGCATTATTTTCTTAGCTAATGGTGTTGTCTGGATTTTTTTGACGGAAGAAATGGTGGATGTTTTCATGCTATACGTCGTGCTTCGATTCTGATGTCTTAAGCCGCATTCACATATACGCGAGAAAAGTTCAACCATGATAGAAAATTCCTGTCAAATGCGGTTCTCGCAAGGTCATTCACATATCTCGCGCGAGCGCACGAAACTAGCGCGAGAAAGGTGTTGCCAGAGTTTTCTGTTTGAAACATAAATATCTAGTTCTCGCGCGCTAGAGCGAGACAGTCCCCAGATCCCAGCCAATCCGATTAGAGCACTCCGCTCTTCTGATTGGCTGCCTATAGCAGCAAGGCAAAGGAAACAAGTAAAACAACAAGGACGCCATAAACGATTCTCCCGTGTTGTCGAAGATATAAGAACGGCAATTAAAAAGACAAGCCAAAGCTTTAAAAAATAAAAGGAGTTCACGTTAAGATAAAATTTGATTTATGCTGTCCGTGAACGGGAAATCATTTTGAATAATGTTCATAAAGACATGGAGATCGCGGCCTCGTTGAGACAATTTTATATCCCCCCCTCCTCCACCCTCCCAAAAAATGACAAAACGTGTTTTCCGCATTTTATTTTTTCACGCGTTTATACGCAATCAATTCTCTATTCAAACTAATTATATCGCACTACTCGCTAATTAACAGACAATCACAGGTAGATTGATAATCACTGTTTGTAGTAAATCACTGTTTTATTTACTATTGAAATTAACAGAATTCTAATTTTGAACAATTTGTTAAGACAACAGAATGGTAATATTTTCAGAATAAATTACTATAAATAATCAATTATTATTTATTTATTCAACCTGTATACACAGTTATCATTTATTATAAAAATACGCTATGAAAGGACAATTCTTTTTATTCATTTGTGATTTCTTTCGACAGTTTGGTGCGAAATTTAAACTTAAAAATT
>JAHWFO010007443.1:166693-188768 GCA_023313115.1 Rhysida immarginata
CTTTTGTTAACAATTGAGTACGAGTGATGAGTGAGGTTGAGGGGGGGGGGGGGTTGCTCAATGCTTAATTTGACAACGCTATCATGTTTCAGGCCATGCATTTAATGGATACACCCGTTAGAGAGCAATAAGAAAAGAACAGTAACAGCCTTTTGCGAATTTATCTAAAATGTGTTTTAAATAAAAAAAAATACAAGTTGTGATATAAAATATGTAGTATGCAGAATTTAAAAGACACTTCCAAAATGAAAAAATATTTCACTAACTAGTGTGTTCTAGTTGCTGAGTGTGGGTGGCGCCCGCTCTTCATAAGTGTCAGTGCTTCCTATTTTACAAATGTGACAGTTAATTCATTTTTGTGTATCTTTTATTGTCAATCCTTGATTGCCGTCTTATCATTCGTTATAAAAGTGATAGTGCATTTAAGTCCACTTATCTACGTATAAGGCAAAATTACATATTCGTATTTTTGTTGTGGTGATTATATTTGTAAATGGTTCAACGCCTACGTCCATGTAGTTTATTTATATTGTTATTATAATTAACTGCCTAGATAAGCTTGATTTAAGGTATTAAGTATATGTTTAAGACATTGAAACAGGCTGTGGGACTTTGAACACTGAACTATTCAGTGGTGACGTAGCTCACTTATTTGTGATTGTTTCGTGCGTCTGAATTGTCGAGCCAATGAACTTTGATAGCTCTGATGGAGCCTTTCTGTATACCCTGACTTACGTACTATACTATGATTTTTATCAGTATCGTGATCATTTGCTAATTTTATATGTTATAGATATATGTAATCTACTCTTGTCATACCTTTAAGGTTTAATGGATCTTTTCTAAATTAGGTGGATCCATTTTGTTTAGTCATTTATTTTGTATGTGTTATCACTTGCGTGTGACTCGGAGTTATCTTTTAAGGTGTTATTGCCAACAATCATAGTTAATGATTTATGCTTATGATATTCCTATTTATATGAGTATTCAAACTTAAGGCATAAGTTTTGTTTATTTACCAGTTCAAATTAAACATTTATTGAAGCTTTAGGTTTAAGCTTTATTATTTATTTTAATTTGCCTTTTTGTCAAATATCGATATAATAAATTTTCAGTTTTCCTTTATGTCTTCTGTCATCGTGGTTCCTCTTCCACTACGTTTAGCCATTTATCTAATAATTACACGTGACACCGATGCATAGTTCTCCAGATTTTACACAGTTTTGACTTAACTCGACCATCCTGTATATAGAAGATTAAAAGCAGGTATGAAAGTGGACAAAAAGTTGAGGGGGATACTTTTCACCCTATTCTTAAGCCGCATTTTTATCCCCCATTTATTACCTTGCTTTTATCCCAAAATATTTAAGCACATATTAAGAATGAACGCTAATGCTCACACTCTTTGTCACGTATACGCGCAGTGGAAATAAGGTGAATGATAAGATAAAGTGAACAAGGAGCATATAATTTTGAAAAATTAATAATCCTATTTATTGACTAAATGAATAACAAATTGTACAGTAAGGAAATAGTCATTAGAGTGTGCTCGCCTTAGGAGCGGTCACTCTTAAAGAAAACAATAGGATATAATATTTGGGACTTCCACTAACACGTGGAAAATACCCACTAGAATAAAACTCCCGGTCGAGGGACAAAAGAAAAGACTTGATCACAGCAACAACCAAATTTGGGAGCATAGGGAACCGCATTAACTACTATTAGGAGTTACGGGCCCAACTTACATTAAACTTTTTTTTAAAGATTCTCCGCACCAACAAACTTCAAAACCAGTGCCCAAAAGTAAACTTATATTGAAGAGGTTGGTCGTCGTTCGACGCCGCTGCTAAGTACTGGGTAGAGGAAGTAGACGTATCCCATCTTGGAAACATTTAACCTTGCTGCTTCGCTCGCTGCTTCTATGCGTGGCGTGGTCCTCCCGATACCAGTCCGCACGGGAAGCTGCAAAAATAGATGAGGGAACGACTTAATACAGGACGCATGTCAAACCGATGCCCCCTTCAATAAATTCCTCTACCATTATGACCAATAAATAACCTGAGCAAATAAATGGCCATAGTTAATTATATCTATGAGTGACTAGAACTTAATGCACGGTCTGACGAGAGGCATACATTAATCTTGACTACTGCCCGTCTTAGCTCTAAACCACATGCCATTACTATGCGCATTACAGTTTAACCCTAACACACCCTTCATTAGAAAGGGGGCGTAAATTAAAACTAATTTGCCTAACCCACTACTGGAAAGCAGAACAAAAAAAAATGCCTGGGTGAGCGAGAGCTGGTTAGGGTGACGGGGTCTTAATAAGATGCTCAAGACCGCCATTTAATTCCTATCTCTCCGCATTAGCTTCGAGACAGAGAAATATAGAAAAATTCTGGCTTACCTCGAAAGTAGGGTAAAGGAGCCGAGACTCTCCCGACGAAACGCTTCGCTGGACCAGGGGAACACTCCGGCGACAGATTGGGACGGGGCGAAACGATCCAATTCCTCCTCGGGATACGCTCGCCTCCAGTCAGACACTTGCAGTGCCGAAACGAAGACCAAACACCTCTCGCACGACGTTGATAGGAAGGCTGACTCCAGACAGGGTTTTAAACGATCCGTAATAGGCGTAGAGAAAGTTGTCCTCTGCTCGGCGGGAGCACGTCTTCTCTCACTCGTGTCAACAATGGCGGCGGCGGCGGACATAGTACTCATCCACGTAGTTCGCTGCCTGACGAGACCCCATTCCTCAGGGTCGCGGACGTCGCCTCCTCTTTGCACTGTCGCAACTAAAAACGTCTCCGGAATCTTGTGTCCAACTGCAAAGTTTTCCGCTACAAATGAAACTGCAGAAGCACAATTAGTTCGAAAGGGAGAAAGAGTCGCGCACGCAGAACATTCCTCTTGTTTAGAGTTCGTTGCTACAACGCACGCCTTCGGAGCACACCAGCTCTCCTTCGCTTCTCCACTCTTTTTCCGTGAAGGCGTCTCAGCATGATTCTCTCGTTCCTGAGAGAAATCCTCCTTAGCCGCAAACGTCCTTTCCCTAGCAATCTCGGTAGCCAACCAACGATATGAAATGAGTAGATCGCTCATGAGCTGCTTTCAGCGCCACCATCGTGTCCCCATTTGAAGGCCTGGCGGCCATTGCTTTGGTGGTCAAAAAATGGCTTTCATCGATCTTTACGTGTGTAATTTTGCGTAGATAAACACACCAAAACTCAATGCCGATTTCTTGTTCAGCTTTAAATTGTAATAAAAGATATATTAAAGGTTCACCACTGACCTTTCACAGGTGTATTTTTTATTTTCTGCGTCTTAGAATGTTTTTCTCATGTAAAAATCCTGGTCTTTCATATCGTGATTGGTTGATTAGATGTATCCAACGTTGTTATCGTCGTTTCAGTGATACCAGAATGATTGTTAGAGGTATTTATGAAATTATATACCGCATTTATTAAAAACCTTCTAAATTTGGGAGATCGCATAAGAAATTTCAGACTACAAGCACAATGTTGGTGGGGGGGGGGAGGTGCTTTCTCAGCTGGCGACAAAGCGGATATACAATAATGGCGCTTTGGCTGGCGATGTTCAGGCCACCATAGTAATGGCGCCTGCTGTGTAATAACATGGAAGAATGGAGATTAGTTCCACTTTTCGCCGCCTTCAAATTGCCCCAAAGATGGCGGCCTCATAAGCGATCTACTCATTTCATATCGTTGTACCCAACGCAATTTCGGCAACTCTACAGACTTGAGCTCACTGGGCGGAGCTTCTCCTATGCCATGACACAGGAACCGCCATCTAGAGAGAAACAGAGAAACGCCATCTTTTAGGTGGCGTTGACACAGGTCGCAGATTACTTAAGTAAAAATAATATTTGAAATCTTATAAATTTAATAAAGACTCGTTTGTCGAGGTTCCCGATAGGAAAATAGTTAACGTTTTTGACTATCATCTGTGTAGCTAGGTTCGATTTCCCTTTCGGTGACTTTTTTTCCTTTTCAAAAATTATTTTATATGTTTCTTCAATATTAAATAATATCGAGAATAAATAAATAGTAAATGCAAAGATGTAAAAAGTAAATATGAAAATATAAAAAAAAAATTAGTAAATAAAATAAAATAACAAACATAAGTAAGCTTACGTAAAAAGTCAATTTACAATTAAAAACTTAATAATGATTTTTTTTTCTTTACTCTATCACAGCTCTCTAATCATGTAGGCTGTGATTCTGCATACTTGGTTGCATTTAAATAATCTTATTCTGTTATTAGTTTCTTCATTTCGTCCAATTTACTTTGTTAATTTTCACACGGATTTTCATTTTCTTTGCATTTTTATAACTTTTAGCACGCCTTTATCTTGTTCATTTTGGGATTTTTTCCCACCTCTTATTTTACAATTTTAAATACATTCTAATTTTGTGCTCTCTGTAATTATGTTTGTTCTATAATGTTTTCTAATTGTTATTTCATATTTCATATTTGTATATGTACCATCCAGTGGTGCAAAATAACTTGAGATAACTAGTGGTCTCCCGACTCAATAGATTACATAATGTGTATTAATCCCCATTTTTTGCTAGTTTTTTTTAAATTTTAAATAGTATATTTTATTATTTTTAATTATTATTATGAAAATACACTAGTTTCACGTTTTTCTTTTATTTGTCCAAGAAAATAAATTTTTTTAAGCTTCTGCCAAAAACCCAACCTCTCAATGGAGAGTACCAATGCTTTTTCTTAAATAATTGAGATATTTTCTTCTAATTATTTTACTTTACGCATTCTAATCTGTAATTATTCTCCTGTCATGACATATGTAGTAAAATATAAAAATCATCTTTATTAAAATCGTTAAAATCGCAAGATCACTTACAAAAAACATCAAGCACATTAAAAACGATGTTAATCTGCACACAGTATTCAAGAAATACTACGATTGTCCAATTTTGTTCAATGGTAAGCGGAACAAACCTAGTGGAATCATGATACTCAAATGCCCGAACCCTCTTGATCCCACTTGCTGGACTGTTTTTTCTTTTCTGTTTCAGAAGACTTTATTTTTCGAAATAATGATAATTTAAAACCAATAAAACCTAATAAACCTGACTCTTCAATTAATCTTGTATTAAATTTATCTTCAGCTGCCATTTTCTGGTTGCGCCATCTCCTATCAATAATGTTAACTTGGACCAAAATTTAGAACCAAAATATATTAGGATGAATTGAGATAAAATATCAGATCGTATTTTTGTATTTATTTTAGAAACATATCAGTGTTTTTCCGACGAACATTCTCTGAAAGCTCTTATTTTCCTCTTATTTTAGTTATTAGGCAACCGTTTTGAACGTCGGAGTTACTTAAGCTATTTCTACTGCGTAGTTTGTGCAAATGACACGTCATAGGTGAAGCCACGCCCACAGAGCCCAAGTCTGTAGAGTTGCCGAAAGTGCGTAGCCAACCCCTTTTTTCCCAGCTCCCGCTCGACCGCTTTTTTCATCTTGCGCACTTTCTTGCGCCGAACTCTCGACTTCCTTCCGCCATCATGGATCCTATATAAAGAGAATTCCCTAGATTGCGGACGGCGCCATCTGTTGCCAACGGCTGGCGACAGACAAACTCCAGCATTATTTTTCAGTATATTTTGCTGACTGAAAATACTGGAATCTGAAACTGTCACAATGCTTTGTGACACTCTTGCTGTCCTTGTTCAATATGCTTACTTAAACAATCACTCCTTTGAGCGTTCAGTATTAAGCATGAGCAAATGCAAGGAACGTTGAGTAGTAGCATAAGTAAAGGTATGGAGAGATCCTGAACGGAACTTCGCTGTGGGCGTAATAATTATTCCATTCGCTCATCTCCTTCTAAAGACTGTAATCTATACAGTACATCCGGATGTACTGTGAAGCTTAATGGTGTCATCAATTTGAGCAATGAGCGAGTCCCCGAAGCTTATTCTCAAAAAAGGAGCGACCGCTCTTACTTCTGTTTTTGCTTATGCTCATGCTCTTACTTACACTCTTTCTAGCGTAAGCAAATGCTTAGAGTAAGGGTGTTTTCACATGCACCGGCAAAACTGAAGCCGGCGCCAACTTCGGCACCGTTATCGGCCAATGGGTCTTTTCACACCCCCGGCAAAACCGGAGCAAGTGACGACATTATTGCCGGCCAATGACTTTCACACTTGCTGGCTTTCTCTCAGTGCCGTTTATTAGTGCCATATGTTTTTAACTGTGGTGAAAGATCGATTTGTGCTGCGTTCAACAAACAATACTTTCTTGGGATTTATATTTTAGAAGAAAGTGAACAGAGATCTGAAATTTATGAAACTTCAATCCTACGAAATTTACCCAGAGGTGCATGTAATCGGCCAAGAAGGACAGCAACTGATTTGAGAGTAAATTTATCAAGTACAAAGGGGGCGCTGCCGTTGCAAATGAACTAAATATGTTGTCTATTATATTTCTGCATTATTAATATAAATAAATGTATAATTTGAATTTTATGCTCTTTTTTTTCTTTTTGTGGAATATCTTCTAAAATCGCATAAATTTTTTTTCCATACTTTTTGCTGTTCAATTTTATCTTTAAAGCAATCAGTTGTTTTATCTCATAAACCGGGTTTATTTTCCACAAACTCTATCAGGATCACACGAGAATAATTTACTCATTTTCGCAATGATGGAAATTTGTACTACAATAGTGGAAGTTAAATGTAAACAAAGCACAAATATAAATCCAATGCAAAGGTAAACAAAAACGCAAATGGTAACAAATCGCGAATATATATAAAACACAAACCCCTCTCCGGCTCCGGCTTTGCTGGTGTGTGTTTGTGAAAACTCCTTAAGAAAGCATTGAGAGCGATGAACTGGGAGATCGGCCCGGCAACCGATTGTCGAGTTCAACGCCGGCTACATTTGCCGGTGCCGGTAGTCGGACCGGTAAATCTACCGGGCTGGGCTAGGTGTGAAAGCTCTCATTTGATAATGTTGCACACGGTGCCGGGTTGGTGCCACTTCCGGTTTTGCCGGTGGTTGGGAAAACGGCCTAAGAGTGTGAGCATTAGCGCTCATTAATAATACGGAATTTGTATTCAACAATGGTCTTGAAGCAAGAGCGCTATTCTGAATACGTGCCATAGACCACAAACGATCATGTACATCCACTGCCACCCAATAAGAGATTTATATCGTTGAAGTTTACCGCAGCAAGGCGACAGTATATATAAAGTAAGATTACGTGATCAAGAAATTATTTAGGTTAGCTGTCACATACTTTGAGAGGTCCAGTCATTGGGAGCATTGGGAAAATTCTGTTTTCGAAATTTCATTATGAATTTTTACTGAATTAATTTTAAGCGTTTTCATGAGTTCATTTTTACTGTATATTCACATTCAGATATTGTAAAATATAATCAAAAAAGAGTTCGAGCAATGCCGGAGATATCACCTAGCTTATTTGGTAGCACAGTAGATCCAAATATTACCTAAAAATTCTCCGATACAAGAGTGAAGAATCCGCGAGTGATAAACTACCATCATCGGTGTCAAGGATTAGAGACAAAGGAGAAAGTATATAGGAAAGATCGTTAATGAACAAATTAAAAAGAAGCGGAGAGAGGATAGAATCTAAAAAAGTGAGACAACTTCGGTTATTTATCATTTTATTTGAAACTTCTGTTATTGCTTAAATATCTTTTCATTGCTTAAAATAAATTGTTGATTTGTTCAATTAATCGGTTAACAATTTCATGTTATTGATTAATCAGTGATTGTAAAAGAGGAAGCCTTTCACTATCACCATCGTCACAAACCATTGAAAAAGACTGATAAAATGGAGAAGGTGACTACTGAGGACCATTTTCATCATAAGATTATGGAGTACACTCAGAAGCATTGATATCTTATACTCTGAGAACTGATAAAATGCATTTCGCTGAAATTGACATTGGCTATAGTGATGCCATACATAAAGATTATGCATCAAAGATACTTAAGAAGTCCACTCATCAAATGGTCCAATAAGGAAAAAATTAAGAAAAAGCTAAAATAAATTTTATTTTCTTAATAAAATGCTTCTAACAACACATTTTTATTGTACCCATAGCCTCGGTTGTTTTAGCCTCTATCTCGGAAGACGGTTGCTTTAGCTTCTATCTCGGAAGACGGTGCCCAAAATTATTTTTTTTAGACTCTTTTTTTTTTCTAAATGCCGTCTCCCTTGGATTCATTTCAAAGCAGAAAATATCATTACAAAAATTTATCTACATGGAATTCTGTATTAACAAAATTCCCCTAAAATGTTTCGACAGATTTTTCACCTAATTAGAAACGTCTAGGCACTAGCAATTTCACAGTATTCCCCACGCCAGTTTGTAACTCAAAAGTTAAGAACAAAATTTTCTTTCATGACACTTTATGGCCCATCCTAGTAAACGAAAGTATTTTCATATACTGCTGACCTTATAAAATCGAAATAGATACAAGTGGTTCGTACGAAAAAGTAAATGCTCCCATTTAGAAGCCAAACGATTATTTCATTCCCATAAAGTGGTTTTGTACGCTTCTATACGGAGGACAAAACAATCATAAACTATGATTGATACTACTGGGGACCTCGATATTGTTTTATCAAACGAATATCTCTAATAATGTAACATATGTCAGAATAAACTTGAAATAAGGCAAAATGATGCCTGTGCTGAAGGTATTGTTCCATATTTCCCAGAAGATCAATCACATGACTGTGTGGGCCCTTAGTTTTCAGAAATTTGACAAAACAGAATTGAAGGAAGTTTATAATAGAAAAAGTAATATTTTTTACTATATTTAATGGTCTGAGTGGCGCAGCGGGAGATGCTGTACATTTTAGGTAGAGAGGTTTGAGCACAAATACTTGCGATAGCATAATTTAAAAAAAACTTTCCTTCACCTTTTATGCACTAAAAGCGCGTGGAATTATGTTGTCTATTCCGTCAAAATAAAATAAAGCTTTTTTCCTCTTTTTTTCAGGCGCAGATAGAATCTAAAATCTATTAGTTCCAATCTCGTCTTTTTGATCTCTCGCGACTAGACGGGACTCTTCTACCCCAGCTTTAACTTTCTGTATCTTCTGATGCAGAAACATTTCCACAGTCAGTGGAAATATCTACAGGAGCAGGTTTTGTAGAGTACGTCTCTACTTCTAACAGCAGGCTTTCGTCATATGCCATCCGCATGATACTAGTGCTGAAAGCAATATATTTTAACTATGAAATACTGCCTAACGAACGTTGTTCTTCAATGCCGAAAGAGACATTTGGCATCGGATTCTCTTACAAGAAGAGGAGGAAAACGCAGTCATTTATTATACAGCCCAAAATTAGTCTAGATGGGCAAATTGTTAGAGACTTTCTTGTGTGTCTTCAGGAGCCGAAAGGGAAATTTGTACCTCGAGTGGCAGAAAATCTCTTTCCTGCACCGAATCTCACCTTCTCACGCAGTACGTGTGAAAATATTACAAAATCGCATCTGGACTTCTTTCTGCAAAAAGATTGCCCCAGAAGCCAAGCAAAAATTCTTACTCGCATTTGATTACTTGTCAGGATAACTGGATGTTAACATTTACTCAAGATTTGACGGCAAATGTCTGCCAAGTTGCAAGACACAAACTGACGGAGAAATGCACACCACTTTGCCAATCGTTGACACGAGATTTAACAGAGAAGTTCGACAATACTTATTCCATTAGATTGCCAATTTTGTTATAATGTAAGGTGAAGATGAAGATGAGCAAATATCAGACCAGAATGGCATATTAAAGGGTGTTAGCCATTTGCATTTCATTCTCTGTGCCAATGTTCCGAGTGCTTTTATGGTAATAAATCAATACATGCAAAAAATTAATATTAAATAAAAAGACTTTTAAAACGACAGCAAAACAAGAAAAAAATACATCAAAGGAAAAAATCTCCCAAAGAAACCCACCTTTTCTTCATGAACTCAACAACGCGGACCATGACCGTCTAAGAGTTAATTTAATTTCCTGAATGCGCAGAGAAATGGGTCAGGTCTCAAAATTCATTTTGCTGACAAGTGAAGTAAAATGTTATCTGTGTTAAAAGACCAAATTAAAATATTCCAAATGTGGATTTCATTTAATCGCGAAGGATGAATTTATTCGTAAGTGCTGCATATAAGAAATCGGCCATCGTTGCATTAATGAAAGAATCTATTCGTATGCGGTTTGTAATAGCAATCCAAGTTCACAAGTATTTTTAGAGCGATTCTATATTTATTCTAGGTATCATAAAATATAGTAGCTATAATTCTTTTACTGACGTCATTGCCTTCTCAAAGAGTACAAAGGCATACGTTAGACCAGGTTCTCTCGATCCTTTGCTCTCTGCGGACCGGTAACTTAAGAAAAATACATAGTAATAACTAAGAGTGAAACAAAAAAATCGGCTTCCGCTGTTTCAATTGTCCCTCATTCCGTCTTTTAGAATTAAATCAAAAGGGCCTATGGTTACTTTATAACTTCCATGATGGAAGATAATGAGACAATGCATGTATAATTCTAGTCGTGATTGCAGGAAAATGCTTCTTTTTTATTTATTTTATTACATAAGTACGGTAATATTTTAAAATCATTTTTCATTCAAAATGTTTTCGAGATTTTTCTCAAGAAACTTCAGTACTTCGTTATGAACCTACCTAAGTTAACGAAATAACTAATTTTTTTATGGATTTCAACTGAACGACAATGAGAAGCATTGACTGAGAACGGTTTAATTTTTTCAAATTCAGTTTTTGTTATTCGATAGACTTTTTCTGAGCTCAACTAATTGAAATCTGTCTAACGGTCACGTGACCATTAGATACCCCAACTCCATTAAAACTTTTTAATAGTAACTTAAAATTTCATTCCATCGGAAATCACGAGAAACAATATAACACTTTTCGAATGTAGAATTCTAAGTCCTAAAAGAAACGAATTCTTCGATCTTTTTTTCAAAATATTTCAATGAGTCATTATTTAAGGAGCTACCGTCGGTATCGTCAGCAAACAATTTTACCCTCAATGCAACAATGATTTTTATATACTGTCCTCTATGATAACTTCGATTAAAAACGGAAGAATGTTTCTAGCAATGGCAAGTGCAGTTGGTTGAAACATTTCTACGCGCATGTATCGGGTGGCGCAAAAATATGTTAGAAATTTTTCGTCTACCATGACATAATATGAGGTTATAGATTCTTGTTATCATATTTATGCTATAACAGACATTCTGAAAGAAAAATTTCAAAGTGATTTTTATCTGCTGCAATCAGTGGGTAGAGCCTTAAACTGAATTTCGACTGCACGAATCTCTGGAAATTGTAGTACGAATATCCGGGAGTGTTGCAGGTACATCTTTGAACAAGGTTCTGTTGAATAAGCCTCTCATCCTGGCATTTCTTCCAGCATTTTCGCAAAATTTCTGTACAATGAAGACGCTGTTCCAACGTTAGTGCTTCCATTCTGAAATGTACCGTAATGAGAGACATCAGTGAGCGAGCAATAGAATGCTCAGAACTGTCATGGAAAATTCTCTACGAGGAAAATCATTTACGGCGTACGATTAAACCACAGTAGACAAAATTTCTAACACCTTTTTTTTTGCTCCGGTATTTCATTTTCAATTTAGCGTGTGGTTGTGAAGATTATTGTGCACGCTACGCTTGGTACGCGATTGTTGGAAGATTTATAAACGAATGAGTAAGTCTATTTCACTCGTAATCGAGTTTAAGGGAAAACATTCAAGGGGTGCTTCTTTGGGTTATTTTAAGAATCTTTTGTCCTTTGATGATTTTTGGAATGCCGCTTTGTTTCGAAGATATTTGATGATGAAGTTATTCGATAAAAGAAATCTACTATTAACTAATATTATTTGTTAAGCTTCTTAATCTACAATAACTCCTAAAAATTACTACCACCAGCTAAGATGCGTGAACCACTTCTGCTCATTGACTTCCAAACTCTTTCAAAAACACCAGGGTTGTTTCTTATTGTATTACACCCATGAACTATCTGATTTTTCAAATCTTCTACATTTTCCAGTAGAGTATGTAATCTAACAACTTCAGATGGCTCCATGAAAAAACATTTCCAAGAGATTTAAGTCCGAAGATCGAGCAGGTCCACCTCGACCAATGCAGCAGTCTTGATACGTTGCATTTAAAAATTCATGAGCAACCACACGGAAATGCTCTGGTGCATAAACCACATTACGTTTTTCTATGCCAATACTATGTTCTCTAGAAAGTCGTATTTGGTAATCAGAATATTGTTAAAAGATACCATTATTGTTGTTGTCGAAAAGCTTTTATCGTCTTGTATCTTCGAAATAAAGCGGCATTCCGAAAATCATCAACGTACAAAAAATTGTTATTATAACTCTAAGAATCATGCTTTTAATTTTGCCGTATGTATAGTAAACACCATGTACAGAGTAATGCAAATAAAAGTAGCCTCGCATGAATTCTCTGCAGTTTTTGCCTTTTGGCATATTACATGCTTTGAAATTAAAATCAAAAATTTTATACGCCTCTTTATGTGCTCATCTCCATATACCGCCCCCCCCACTGGACATGTCACCTCGTTCTTAGCTTTTCTCTCGTCCATGCTACTCGACCTCACTCTTTCCTGCCATAAAATCCTAATTGCAGGTGATTTCAATTTCGATTTTCATCAATCTTCTGCAAATGTTCTTTTAGTTCTCGACTTAATGACCAGATCCGGTTTAGTTCCACTCATTGCCTTTCCCACCCTCTATTCTAGTTTCCTTAACACATATTCTCTCTTGGATCAATGTTTCTCCTCTTCTTCTGATAATAGGTTCAGTGGCACTATCGAATGCGCCATTTCAGATCATTTCCCAACCTTCTCTTTCCAGTCCCTTTCCAAGCCCTCACAATCCCCCTCTCCTGCCCTGAAATCCCAGCTTCTGACTAACAACAGATTGGCGGCCTTCAACTCCTTTTTGGAAAATACATGTTGGATCTCTTTGCTCTCTCCAGACAATGATATTAATACCCTCTTCTCTCAGTTCTTAACCCATATAAATTTCGGTTTAGCAAGATACCTTCCTTTTATTCCTCCCTCTTCCCCGAACTCCAAACCCCCTCTCTCAAAGCCATGGATGAATTCTGAGATTATTTCGCTTATCTCTCATTAGAACGCTCTCTATCGCAAATTTAGGCGCACCCCTAATCTACATAATAAACTCAATTTCGCTCCTTCTCTAACCATGTCCGATCCGTGATTAAAGAAAACTAAATCTGCCTACTGTTCCCAATTATTCAACAAATTGTGCGACAATAAATCCAAGTGGAAGGTGATTAATAATCTAATTCGGGGCACTCCAACTCAAGTTACCCCATTCCCCGACCCCTCGACCCCTAACCCCCCCTCAGCTTACATCTTTCTTAGAAAACCTATTACCCCAGCCCCCAAACAATTCCCCTTTTCCTAAAAACTATCCCTTCTCTTTTCCCTCCAACCCGTCCTCCTTTTTCATCACCCCAACTTCCCCAGACCAGGTTCTCCCTCTCATTTCTCGCCTTAAAGTCATCTCGATATCCCGACCCACTCGGTATTTGTCCCAAAATTATCATTTCAGCCGCATCAGGTTCCGCGGTCCCCCTCGCTTTGCTTTTCAATATTTCGCTCTCCCAAGGGAATTTCGCCTCCTGCCTTCGCACTGCTAAAATTATCCCACTCCACAAAAAGGGCGACTCCTCTAACTTTTCCAACTACCGTCCCATCTCAATCCTTCCCTCTTTCTCTAAAATCTTTGAAAGCCTCTTCTCTTTCGTATTCTCAAATAATCTCCTCTCTCCCTCACAACATGGTTTCAGCCCAAAGCGCAATACTTCCACTGGCTGCTTCGAGGTGACTGATTTTATTATCTCCAACATGGCCAGTAACAAGTTTGTCGTATCCCTCTTTGTAGATTAATCCAAGGCTTTTGACTCCATTCCTCATAGTCTCCTTCTTCTCAAACTGTCTCAGTTCTACAACATTCGCGGTCATCCATTAGATTGGATCTCGAGCTTTCTCTCAAACAGAGTTTATTTCTTAAGTTTATCTAATTTATCCTCCAACCCAATAACATGTAATATTGGGGTCCCCCAAGGGTCCATCCTCTCTCCCCTTCTTTTCAATTTATTTATAAACGATTTCGCCTATATATTTCGTTCTCTGTTCCTAACTCTTTATGCCGATGACGCTACTCTATCTCTAGCGGACTCACACTTACCGCACTAGAACACAAGTTCAATACTTTTCTCCATAAATTTCTCCTCTGGAACAGCACCAACCATTTGCAATTAAATCTCGACAAAACTATCTACATCATTTTCTCCCAACGTAACAAAAATTTTGATTCTACTTCCTTCAAGCTAATCTACAATTCCCACAGCATCTCTCCCTCTACGTCCTTTAAATATCTCGGAATTTGCCTGTTTCATAACCTATCTTGGGATAAACACATCAATAGCCTCGCCTCCACTCTAAATTATCGCCTCGGTCTTTTCTTCCGCCTTCATTTCTTTCCTTCTCATATCTTAATGTCACTCTATTTTTACCTTAATTCACTCCTCTCTTTCCTACGGGATTCAATTCTGGGGTTCCTCTACGAAATTCAACCTTCTACGCCTTTTTCGTCTCCAAAAATGGTTCTTCCGTTTCTACCTGAAACTCCGCAAACCTTCTCCCGTGTCGCATTTATTTAATTCCGTGGGTATCATTCCCATTCGTTTATTCTATGCCTTCAACTTGGCAACCTTTATTTATAAGGACCTCAACAATCTCTTACTCACCTCTTTACCTTTCTCTTCCTTTCTCCCCGTTAGCTCTCCTCCTTACAAATTCCGTCATTTCACCCCTTTTGCGGTCCCCACGCTTAGCCGTGTTTACCAACTCAACAGCGTCTCTGCTTCCGGTCTAAAACTTTGGTCCAGCCTTTCATCCGAAATCCGTTCCTCTTCTTCAATAGCTATTTTTAAAAACAGACTTCTGAATCATCTGCAAAATGTCTCTTAATATCTCTCAATACCCCTTTCCTCTGTCCCTGAACCCCTATTTTGAACCATTAAGACACCACCCTACAACACCCGACCCAGAAATTCCTTCCAATCATCTCCACTAGAATCTCCAGCTATAGTTTATCTCCAGCATCAACAATAGAATCCTATCCTTCTCAGCCCCAGATTTCCATTCATCACCAAGCATTAATATTCTCCACCCCTGTCTAAAGAACTCCCTGGTGCACTTACCCAACCAACTGCTGCACCTCACCATTCCCCTCCCTTCTCCAAAATGCGCATTAAAAATCAAATTCTGTATCTCTGTAACCCATCCAGGGACCTAACTCGTCGGCCACCGCCATACTGGCCGTGGATGGTTGACCTGTATCACTTTTTGATTAAATAAAAAATAAAATAAATAAAATATATAACAAAAATAAAATGTCATATTTATTTATTTATTTATTTAATTGGTTAATACATAAAATCCACATCTATTCCTACAGGAACCGGTATGGTTTTTGGAAATTGTTTTAAGAATTGTTTTTTTGTTTATACGTATTTAATAAGAAAGAATGTTGCCTATGCCCATTATAGCTGAATATCCATTCTACGAGTGGGAAATGTGTCAGCTGTAAGCTGTGTATTTAGGCAAGAATAAACAGTATGTGCGCATAAAAGAGTTAGTATGTATCCAGTATTAAAACGTGCTATGTCCTGTGTGCAAGCATCATTGAAGAACGAGGATATTCTACTCGAGAAATTCTATACACAAAAGAAATCAGTGGATGAGAGGGAAACAAAACCTGGCATCGAGAGGTCAGGAGGGAGGACTGAGAGGAGAGGAGAGAAGAGATCGAGCCGACTTGAATTGTAGCAGTGGTGCTGAAATAAGAAATGATGCAAAAGCGAAGGCGTCACTAATCAACAATATGTGCAAGGAGAAAAAGAGCATATTGATTAAAAAAAACTGATTGAAGTGTCTTGAATAATGAAAAAAAAAAAATTCTGATAATTTTAAGAAAAGAGGCAAAAACCGAATCCTGACCCCTTCGCAAAAATAGCAGAGTTCCTGTTATCGCCATTTTCGGTATTAGAACAGCAATACTGATTAGGATTAAACAAAAGAAACTGCAAGGAACTTGACTTGATTTTTATTGTCAAAGAAATTTTCCCTTGAGGATTAAGTGCTTTCCTTCCATAAAGGTTTCGGCAGTATAAAATGCTCACTCCCTGTGTGTTTAAATGTTATCGTTAATTGTTACCTATGATATAACTAGTTTATATTCTTATGATTGAAGCTACATTAACTTTTATCAAATATTGAGAACATTTAATTTTGCTGAGTTAAACTACTTATTCAATTTGATATTGAACTTAGGCCAAGCTAAACTGCATTTGTTTGTTGGAGTTTAAGTGTGTTTGTCCTCTATTGAACTTTATTTGCGGTGTTATCTGCATTCAGTAGAAGTTTTATAAGAATTGAATTCATATATATATATATATATATATCTGAAATTTTAAAGTGCATCGTAATCGTCAAAATTTGAAAGTTGGCTTCGAGATTTTGATGAATATCGACATTTTAGACTTCTCTGTGTCCGAAAAAAAGGCGACTTAATTTCGAATCTGCATACAAAACATTGAATCCTGTACATCGTAATACAGAATAAAGACAGAATACTAATAATAATTGAAGTATGAAATATAACCACGGTTAAAGATCGAGTCTCTCGATATGTCGAGTAAATGTCTATACTTAAGGTCCTCACTCGCGTCTCAGATTAACGCTCACCATTCTGCGTTGCAATATTTGTAAAATTTCTCTTAGAATTTAAAAAATCGTATTCCCATATTAAGAATAGATGAATTCGGAGACCTCGACCTGTCCCTAAATTTTAAGCAATGGATTACCTCACAATCAAATTTCGAACACAAGCACGGCACGGGCAAGCTTTTCGCAGTATCTAAAATTACAAAGCGAGTGTAAATTGTATGACGAAAAATTAAAATTACTGCATCATCTGTAATAATTATTGCATCACCCGTCACGCTTTTTCGGGTCGAACATTATGAAGGGCCGAAACTATAGAGAGGAAGGAAAGAATTTGTAGAAATAAATTAAGCTCTTCAAACACAGAAATTCAACAAGCTCATAAATTATAAATAATATGAAAACTTCGAAAGGCATTGAAAGATTTAAATGAACATTTAATTGATTCTTCATGTTTCAAAATAATAAATTATGAATTAAACTGAATAATAATATATATTTATTGTGATGGAAAAGAGTTTATTTCAATACAGTAGGATTCATTAGTCTTCGTTCAAAACACTGAAAGGCAAACGTTAAATCTTATGCGAGTCTGTTACCACACTTTGAACTTTGAACAATATATTTCTTAATATCTCTGTAGTAAAGATTTAAATAAAAATTGTTGCTTCGACAAACAATGGTCAGGTGACTCTTCAGTGCCGGTGTGTGCTTCAAGCCGGCGCCAACAATGCTTAAACGGGCAACAACAATGCAAAACGTTTCCGTTATGCTTTTTCGTGTCGTTTTTTGCATCATGCTTTTTTGTAGAATAGTGTTCAGCCTTAAAAAATTGTCATGTTAGAATATATTTTTGAAGTTATGTCTGCGTGAACACGATAATTCAAAAACGTAACGAGCTAGATAGATGAACTTAGGTATCTGGTCCTGACATCACAATTGTAGATCTCTATGAACTTTTCCAAATCCACAACCGGAAGAGATAATTTACCTAAACACATCCTCGATTTTTTTCATATAAATAGGACTTTCAATTAAGCTAAACGAAATTCAGTACAGGCACTTATAATGAAATAAAGCAATTAGATATCAATTTCCAGCCCAAACACGCAAGAAAATGGGGCACTTTACCTGAAAACCTACTTAACATCTAACAACGTAGCCTACGAAAAAGACAGGCTCCTGCTACGGCCTTCTAGAAACCACCAAGCCTGAATATGATGTCAATAATGTCAATTAAGACAGTGTTAATTTTATTTGTTGATTAATTAAAATATCTGAAAAGAGGCCATATTTCAGCAACGTATAGCCCGATTTGAATCAAACTTTATTTCATTTTGGAAGTTAGCCTATTTTTGGGGAACCTTACTTCAAGTATGTTTACTCTATATTACACCGTGTGAATACGAGAAAGTCTAGGGGAGAACAAGCCCGATTTTTTATTGATTTTATCCCGGCTTAAACGACGAAGGTTTGCACCTTTGCAGAAGTAGAATGAATTACGTTTTGTATTACTGTCATTATTACTAGCTTCCCTTTTCAAGTTTCAAACCAGTTACCTGTTTCAAGTTACCCTTCTGGCAGGCAAATTTTCTACTTGCAGGGATTTTTATATAAATCGTGACCGTTTTGGATTCTCAGATGGAATAGCGAAGCATGCAGTGGGTACGTTCTGTCCCGCGGTAGGATGTTCAGCTATGGAAAAAGCAATTTTTAGTTGATCACGGTCCTTTAATTGATGAAAACTGCCTTATTCTTTATTTTTATTATTTACTAGCTGAAAATCCGGCGTCACCCGGGAGTTTATTTATTCTCTTGTTGGGTTGACCTGCCTCAGATTTAAATATCCATTTTCACCACCGGGGAATGTCACTGGATCTCATTTTTTCTTTTGAAGTTGCTTTTGCCCTTCACGTAAAAGCTCTTAAACCCTCCTGCTCTAGATAAAGCTCCCGTTGTTCAGATGTTTCCAATGCCCGTGTATCTTTTTGTCTTTTAGCTGCAGAGTTTCCTGACCAAAATTCATTCTTTCTCTTTTGCTTTCCTTTCCAAACACACAAACTTTTGTCAGTCGTCTGGACATCTTTTAGAGGACTCAAGGGATACACGTGTATCGCCTTTGCCTCCTCGATAGACACTTCCCTATCCTTTTCGACCTGCTAAACTCATTTTATGTTCAATAGCATAAAACGAATGTTCTGTCATTGCATTATCATTTTATCATGTCCTATCCTATGCTCGACTTTTTTAAATTAAAGTTCGGAAGTTGGTAGCTCTTGTCATGACAGGTCAAATATATGGCGAGACTCCGTGCTTCATGTATTCCAGAGTGCCAAAAAGCGCGGTTTGCCCCACAAACATCTCTTACTATGGCTAAAAAAAAAGTTCGTCCCAACCAAATTGACGATATTATTACTGCAAAAATTCCTGATGCCAACACTAACAAAAACTACGCGACACAGTTTTCAAAAACATGATCCACAGGCCATTCAGGCAGCAACAAACAATCATCCCCGTGCATAAAGGACGGGAAGTGTACCAGGAAGTACTCCCGGGCGCTTACTGATGCTATTTATCTCTAATCTTACAAAATTTCAATAAATCCAAACGACAATACCTATTCACAAAGCAAATAATAAAATCCGAATTGTAAAACAAATCGAAGTCCGTGAGAATAACCAAACCGTATTAATCTCATTACGAAACCAAACAACAATAGCAAATTGCAAAGCAAACAAATCTAAACCTGTAAAACAAAAAAGATAAACATCATTAATTATGACAGGTAACCGCTTAGGGTCTAGATCAGATGTGTCCGGCGCGTCAAACAATAGCGCTAAGGTGAAGTTCGGCAGACACGACCTACAGTGCGTTTTAAAGTTAAGGCGGTGCCATCTATTGACAAAGTTCAGAACTAAAATGTTGTTATTATGGTAATACTAAAGTTGAACGTCAAGTTATTAGATTTGTTCCCTTCCCAAAATAGTGGGCAAACCCATTCAAAAAGGGATAAAGAGTATGGTATTTATCTGTAATTTATCTATTCACTATTTGCTTTTATTCTACAGGGTGTAAATTTTAAGTTGACAAAGCAGAATAACTCGAAAAATAAGCTTCACACGAAAAAATGCGTATAATCCAAAGTTGATTATTTTCGAGGGGGCATCTGCTGGTGCTAAAATTAGCCCACCCCCCCCCCGGCCCCTGGGGGTGGGGCGGGGGGCAACTTTAAAATTTCAAATGGGAACCCCTATTTTTTATTGCAGATTCAGGTCCTACATAAAAAACTACGTACATTTTGTCTGAAACATTTTTTTTTATTTTTGGTAGATGGCGCTGTAATTCAAGAAAATCCATTTTCTCATTTTTGCGTGGAAATGGTTACGGAGAAATAAAAAATACTTATTTACTTCGTAAATTTTGCCGCAAAGTTATTATTTTATTATTTTTTGCCGCGGATTAGGATAATTTTGTTTTGTTTCGTGGTCATGAGGCCACACAACTTTATAATTATCAAACAAATCAACTGATTAGCTAACTAACTAACCGAACATCCTACGTACTAACGAGTGAACTCATTAACTAACAGAGTAAAAAAGTAAAAGACTGTGTAAAGATGAAGTTATTCCCGTTTAAGATTTGGTGGTCCTTAAAAGGACCGATTGTTTTCGTTTTATTTTTTCTTATTTGCAAATACTTGCAAGTAAATGAATTTCGGGGTGCTTGTATTTCCAGTGAGTCCCCTCGCCTCTCACTTTCGGCCTGCTTGTTGTCCTTAAATCCCTTGCATCTCGCCGTTTTATGAAATTAAATGTTCAAATTGATGACCTCCAACTTCGATGCATTTATTGACTCGTTTTGTAAATTCCTGAACACATCTTGATAACATGTCTGGTGTAATTGCAGCGCAAGCATCTCTTATTCTTTGAATCATGTTTTCGCGAGTGGTTGGCGTTTCCTTATAAACGATATCTTTGAGGTAACCCCATAAGAAAAAATCTGGCGATGTAAGGTCAGGCGATCTGGCTGGCCAATTCACAGGACCTTCCCTGCCGATCCAGCGACCATGGTAAAGTCGATGTAGTACTTCGCGCGCTACTAATGAATAATGCGCTGGACAACCATCATGTTGAAACCACATGTGTTGTCGAAGTTCAATACTCAGGTCTTCAAGTAGATCTGGTAGTTCATTTTCAAGTAGGTTACGATATTTGTTGCCATTCAAATTACCGTCTATAAAATATGGACCGATAAGTTTATCGCCAATTATCCCACACCAAACATTAATTGACCAAGGTCGCTGATGGTTGACTTCTCGAATCCAGTGTGGGTTCTGTTCACTCCAGTAATGCATGTTATGTCGATTAACTTCCCCGTGGTTTGTGAATGTTGACTCATCGGAGAAAAGAACTCGTGCAAAAAAATGTTGGTTTGTTTGCATCTGCTGAAGTGCCCAGTGACAAAACGTTAGACGGTTTTGGTGGTCATTGCCATGTAGTTCCTGATGCATAGATACATGATATGGATGAAATTTGTGGAGCTTCAGCATTTTCCAAACACTCATATGTGAAATTCCTGATTGCCTTGATATTTCTCTTGTGCTCGCATGTGGATTATGAGCCACAGCAGCTAGGACTGACACTTGATTGTTTTCTCCACAAACAGTAGCTGCACGGGTTCTTTTTTTCTGGTTCACACTACCTTCCGCAGTAAATTGTTTAATAACTCGAACAAAAGAAGACCGTGATCGCGTTTGGCCAGGAAAACGCTGAGCATAAAGCGCGACTGCATTATCAAAATTTCTCCCACTTTCTCCATAAATGTACACCATCTCAATTTTTTCTTCCACAGAAAGATAATTCATAATGTAAATTCAAAAGCAATACGGCGTTGTACACTCACAAAAACAGTTGAAAAATTACAATCTTTTCTTCTAAAGATCAGAATTTAAAATGTAAACATTCTGAAAAAAATGCCAATGTTTACGTTATTTGTTTGTTGACGAAATGTCTTCAAATTACATTGTAGTTAAAACAATGTAGGAATCGAAATGAATAATAAATTAGTTATTTCCACGCAAAAATGAGAAAATGGATTTTCTTGAATTACAGCGCCATCTACCAAAAATAAAAAAAATGTTTCAGACAAAATGTACGTAGTTTTTTATGTAGGACCTGAATCTGCAATAAAAAATAGGGGTTCCCATTTGAAATTTTAAAGTTGCCCCCC
>JAHWFO010007443.1:215023-236204 GCA_023313115.1 Rhysida immarginata
TTCTGACCCATGATATGCAAATGCTCCAAATTTAATGCAGATTGGGCTTTTCCATCAGGGTGTTGCGATTTTTATAAACAGTAGTATACTTTCTCCTTTGTCTCTAATCCTTGACGCCGATGATGCTACTTTATCACTCGCGGATTCTTCAATCTTGTATCGGAGAATTTTAGGTAATGTTTGGATCTACTGTGCTACCAAATAAGCTAGGTGATATCTCCGGCATTGCTCGAACTCTTTTTTGATTAAATTTTGCAATATATGAATGTGAATATACAGTAAAAATGAACTCATGAAAACGCTTAAAATTAATTCAGTAAAAATTCATAATGAAAATTCGAAAAAAGAATTTTCCCAATGTTCCCAATGACTGGACCTCTCAAAGTATGTCACAGCTAACCTAAATAATTTCTTGATCACGTAATCTTACTTTAGATATACTGTCGCCTTACTGTGGTAAACTTCAAGGATATAAATCTCTTATTGGGTAGCAGTGGATGTACATGATCGTTTGTGGTCTATGGCACGTATTCAGAATGGCGCTCTTGCTTCAAGACCACTGTTGAATACAAATTTCGTATTATTAATGAGCGCTAATGCTCACACTCTTAGGCCGTTTTCCCACGCACCGGCAAAACCGGAAGTGGCACCAACCCGGCACCAGGTGCAACATTATCAAATGAGAGCTTTCACACCTAGCCCGGCCCGGTAGATTTACCGGTCCGACCACCGGCACCAGCAAATGTAGCCAGCGTTGAACTCGACAATCGGTTGCCGGGCCGATCTCCCAGTTCATCGCTTTTTGTGTTTTGTTTACATTTAACTTCCACTATTGTAGTACAAATATCCATCATTGCGAAAATCAGTAAATTATTCTCGTGTGATCCTGATAGAGTTTGTGGAAAATAAACCCGGTTTATGAGATAAAACAACTGATTGTTTTAAAGATAAAATTGAACAGCAAAAAGTATGGAAAAAGAAGTTATGCGATTTTAGAAGATATTCCACAAAAAGAAAAAAAAGAGCATAAAATTCAAATTATACATTTATTTATATTAATAATGCAGAAATATAATAGACAACATATTTAGTTCGTTTGCAACCGCAACGCCCCCTCTGTACTGAATAAATTTACTCTCAAATCAGTTGCTGTCCATCTTGGCTGATTACATGCACCCCTGGGTAAATTTCGTAGGATTGAAGTTTCATAAATTTCAGATCTCGGTTCATCTTCTTCTAAAATATAAATACCAAGAAAAAATTGTTTGTTGAACGCAGCACAAATCGATCTCTCACCAAAGTTAAAAACTTACAGCACTAATAAACGGTACTGAGAGAAAGCCAGCAAGTGTGAAAGTCATTGGCCGGCAATAATGTCGTCACTTGCTCCGGTTTTGCCAGTGTGTGTGAAAAGACCCATTGGCTGATAACGGTGCCGAAGTTGGCGCCAGCTTCAGTTTTGCCGGTGCATGTGAAAACACCCTTACTCTAAGCATTTGCTTACACTAGAAAGAGTGTAAGTAAGAGCATAAGCATGAGCATAAGCAAAAGCAGAAGTAAGAGCGGTCGCTTTTTTTTGAGAATAAGCTTGGGGGACTCGCTCATTGCTCAAATTGATGACACCATTAAGCTTCACACTACGGATGTACTGTATAGATTACAGTCTTTAGAAGGAGATGAGAGAATGGAATAATTATTACGCCCACAGCGAAGTTCCGTTCAGTATCGCTCCATACCTTTACTCATGCTACTACTCAACGTTTCTTGCATTTGCTCATGCTTAATACTGAACGCTCAAAAAAGTGATTGTTTAAGTAAGCATATTGAACAAGGACAGGAGCAAATGGTCTTACTATTGCTCTTGCTTACACTCATGCAAGTAAGAGCAAGAGTGTGAGCATTAGCGTTCATTCTTAATACGTGCGTAAATATTTTGAGATAAAAGCGAAGGTAATAAATGGGGGATAAAAATGCGGCTTAAGAAGTCAGTAATAACTAGGATGAAGAGATGGGGATAAGAATGGGGTAAAAAGTATCCTCCTCAACTTTTTGTCCACTTTCATACCTTTTTTTAATCTTCTATATACAGAATGGTCGAGTTAAGTGAAAACTGTGTAAAATCTGGAGAACTATGCATCTGTAAAATCTGTGTCACGTGTAATTATTAGATAAATGGCTAAACGTAGTGGAAGAGGAAGCACGATGTCAGAAGACATAAAGGAAAACTGAAAAATTATTATATCGATATTTGACAAACTGGCAAATTAAAATAAATAATAAAGCTTAAACCTAAAACTTCAATAAATGTTCAATTTGAACTGGTAAATAAACAAAACTTATGGCTTAAGTTTGAATACTCATATAAATAGGAATATCATAAGCATAAATCATTAACTATGATTGTTGGCAATGACACCTTAAAAGATAACTCCGGGTCACACGCAAGTGATAACACATACAAAATAAATGACTAAACAAAATGGATCCACCTAATTTAGAAAAGATCCATTAAACCTTAAAGGTATGACAAGAGTAGATTACATATATCTATCACATAATAAATTAACAAATGATCACGATACTGATAAGAATCATAGTATAGTACGTAAGTCAGGGTATATAGAAAGGCTCCGTCAGAGCTATCAGAGTTCATTGGCTCGACAATTCAGACGCACGAAACAATCACAAATAAGTGAGCTACGTCACCACTGAATAGTTCAATGTTCAAAGTCCCACAGCTTGTTTCAATGTCTTAAACATTTACCTAATACCTTAAATCGAGATTATCTAGGCAGTTAATTATAATCACAATATAAATAAACCACACAGACGTAGGCGTTGAACCAATTTACAAATATAATCACCACAACCACTCAAATAACATTGGAGCACAAAAATACGAATATGTAATTATGCCTTGTATGCAAGTAAGGTAAGTGGACTTAAATGCACTATAACTTTTATAACGAATGATAAGACAGCAATCAAGGATTGACAATAAAAAATACACAAAAATGAATTAACTGTCACATTTGTAAGATATGAAGCACTGACACTTATGAAGAGTGGGCACCACCCACACTCAGTAAGTAGAACACAAAGAATGCAGATAATTAGCCGTTGCAATACTCAAAGTAAATAGCACTAATTTCTGTCACTATACTTATTACTAAGAAAGACGGGGAACAGGTGCACCATTGTTATAACACAGTTCTGAGAAACACTGCTTCATAAACCGAGTATAACTGCCTATCTGAAATTTTGCACTTACCAGGGTTAAAGTCCATTGCTGAAGAGACCAGGTAGATAATCGTGGCATCCTTGCAAAGCGCACTGAATGCGATTCTCCGTTTGCCAAGTCGTCAACTTCGTACTAATGGGGGCTCGTTTACCCACTGCCGTATTCATCTGACCACTTTTTACGAAAGGCTGGGAAACTGGATCCACTACGATGAGTCGTTTGGCGTATTCCCTTGATTTTCCTATCGCTAGCCGTGTTCTGCTCTGCCAAGGTTTCTTTTTCATTCCAGACGAGCGCTCTTTTGAACATCTCACATGGGCTGTTACATAATGACTGCCATGATCGTCATTTTGCTTCTCGTCACGGCGAAACTCTCGCTTTTTCCTCTGATTGGTCTTTGCGTGTCGCTCCTGTTGACGTGTGCGGTTTCGTCGCCCATCTTCCGGTTTTGATCGGTAGAAGAAATGGATCCAGTAACGATGGACGACGTCATCAGAATTCGGGGTGTCGTTCGAATTCCGTGACACGCTCGCCGCCTCCAACCGCAGTAACTCCTGCGAAATAGCGATGTTGTTGATAGTGTGTGGATTGTAGAAAGACCTTGATAGGGCATCATCCAATATAATATGCTCTGATCAGATGTGTCTAAGCGTAATATTAATATCCATAACATAATGTAATACCTGGGCCTGCAGCCTGGATAATTTGGCCTGTTTTAGCAATTTTGATACCGCCTGGTTGTCGGTATAAATACTTGCTGGATGTAGAGACGCCAGAGTCTCAACGCATGGGCCACCGCTAAGAACTTGGCATAAATAGATAAGTGTGTTTCTTCTGAAGCGGCAAGATTCATAAGCCACAGAGAACAGTGTTCCGCCATACATCTGCGTTGCAAACACGCCGATGACCTCTTCTAACGCATCACATAGGACATGTAACTCTTTGTTGGGGTCGAATATTTTTAGTATTGGCGGGCTTACAAAGGCCTTCTTCAAAGCTTCGAAGTTTTTTGTTGTTGAGGTCCCCACCTATAGGGAGTATCCTTCTTTAGTACCTCAAGTAGGGGTCCTGTGACACTGGCATAGTTGAAAATGAAATGCCTATAAAATGGGCTGTGCCTAAGAATGACCTTAATTGATGTATATTATTATGTACCGGCCACTGGGTGATAGCTTGTGTCAGTCTTTTTTCACAGGCCCGGCCTTCACCAGACATCCTAAACGCCAAATACTCAACTTCCTGAAACTCTATCTGGTATTTAGTTGGGCGCAGATAGAATACGTTATCCCAGAGCTTTTGTAGTATCGCCCACAAACGAGTTTTTAATTGGGACAAGGTTTGAGCATAAACAAGGATATTGTCGAAAATGCTATTACTACTCGGTCGATGAGTCCGTGTAGGGCTTCGTTCATGGCTTTAGCAAATGTTCCGGCGGCGTCGTTAAGCCTGAATGGCATGACGAGGTATTCATATAGTCCAGACCGAATTTTAAATGTGGTCAATGGGACGTCGGACGGCTGCATCCTAATTTGATGGTAGGCCTGCAAAATATTCAATTTGGCAAATACATTGGCTTTTTTTTGTCTTTCCAATAATGAATCATTTCGAGGAACTGGGTAAAAGTCATCCTTTGTCATTTTGTTAATCTTTCGGAAATAGATGCACATTCTTAGTTTCTCGTCCTTCTTAGCAACGAATAGAATAGGCAACGCAAAGGAAGAGGTTGAGGGTTAGATAACGACTTTAGTTACCAACTCTTGAAGGGTGCAGTGCAACTCCTCCTCCTCATCTCTGGATAAGGGATATAGCGGCAAATTGAAGGGGGTGAAGCTTTGTTCTAGCTGTACTTCGTGTTGAGTTAAGTGCTCCGGAGGTAAGCCTGGGAGAAGTTCTTCTTTGAAGATGTCGGCGAATTCCTTTTATAAACGAATTTTATTTGAGCCATTGCTTTCTTTGCAGCCACCAGACGGGGTTTTCCTTGCCTGCAGTCTCGGCGTAAATGTCCGACGCATCCACAATTGAAGCACTTCCGATTATCTCGCTGTATTTTCTTTCTAGCGCCCAACGGTCGGGAAATGGGTTCGACCTGCGTTGGCTCCTCCGGCGTCACGTCACCGCCCACGTGGGCACAAAACCCCACGATTCGAGACTGTGTATACGATACAGTCCTCCAGGGTGGCGATCCCCTTCATCTTTACTTGTGCTGCTATCCGATGAGGTAGCCCCTGTAGAAACATATGTATTTTCTCAGTCTGTGAGGAATCAGTCAGACCCCCCGCAAGTTGGTAGAATTTGATAACGTATTCTGCAATGTCTTGTAGTGCCATTCTCTTGGTCAGCTGTGTTTGTCCTCCCCCATATACTTCTAAAAATTTTCTTCGAAAGAAGTCTCAGCGTATGAGGGGGTTAGCCGCTGCAAAGTCTGCATACCATACTTCTGCAAAACCTGTTAGATATGCGGGAATTACTTGCATATATTGTTGCAGAACTATCTGCTTGCATCCAGCCACCATCATGAAATGTTTTATGAATTGTTCTAGGTCTGCCACTGAACGTTGGGAATTGAATATTGTCGACAGCTCGTCTTATCGGAGCAACCTGCTAATCCCGTACAGCTTGGGTAAGCCCGGCAACTTGGTTCATATCGTTATCCATGTGGTCGTCTTCCAAACTACATTCACTACTGCTACACGACTTTCCAGCTGAAGCACCAATACAAACACTTTTTTAAACACAATCACTAAGCATAGTAAAACTTAGATGATGCACGCACAACTATTACAATCAGATGTCGCACCGCCTCATTTAGCGTAGACACCACCACCCAACCACTAGTGTAAGAGGCAAAAATAATAATTTTCTTTTTTTTGAAGCACAACACCAAGCACTAAATCACTGAATGATGATTCACAAAACACTTCACACACCACTTGAATTGATGGAGACACTGGGTAATAAACCCCGATAGGAACAAAATAAAATTTTCTCTTTTTGGCCTGTGGTCAACCATGCTCTGCTACCATTCACTGCCTCTGTCACGTAATCATTAGATAAATGAGTAAATGCAGTGGAAGAGGAAGCACAATGACAAAAGACATAAAGGATAACTAAAAATTTATTATATTTGACAAAAAGGCAAATTAAAATAAATAATAAAGCGTAAACCTAAAACGTCAATAAATGTTTAATTTCAACTAATAAATAAACAAAACTTATGCTTAATGTTTGAATACTCACCTAAACAGGAATATCATAAGCATAAATCATTAACTATGATAGTTGGCAATAACACATTAAAAGACAACTCCGGGTCACACACAAGTGATAACACATACAAAATAAACGACCAAACAAAATGGATCCACCTAATTTAGGAAAGATTTATTACACCTTAAGGGTATGACAAGAGTAGATTACATATATCTATCACATAATTAATTACAAATGATCACGATACTGATAAGAATCATAGTATAGTACGTAAGTCAGGGTATATAGAAAAGCTCCGTCAGAGCTATCAGAGTTCATTGGCTCGATAATTCAGACGCACGAAACAATCACAAATAAGTGAGCTACGTCACACTGAATAGTTCAATGTTCAATGACCCACAGTTCGTTTCAATGTCTTAAACATATGCTTAATATATTAAATCAAGCTTAGCTAGGTGGTTAATTATAATAACAGTAATAATAGACTATACAGACATAAGCATTGAACCAGTTTATAAATATGATCACCACAACCACTCACATAACATTAGAGCACAAAAATACGAATATGTAATTATGCCTTGTATGCAAGTAAGATACGTGGGCTTAAATGCACTATCACTTTTGTAACGAATGATAAGACAGCAATCATGGATTGACAATAAAAGATTCACAAAAATGAATTAACTATCACATTTGTGAAATACGAAGCACTGACACTTAGGAAGAACTGACACCACCCACACTCAACAACTAGAACACAAAGAATACAGAAGACTTTGTGATACTCAAAGTAAATAGCACTAATTTCTGTCACTACACCAGTTATTAAGAAAGAAGGGAAACAGGTGCACCATTGGATAAGCTGTTCTTAAGGGCGTAACTGCCTAACATAAGTGAATCCCTGGTGTCGTTCGAAGTAGGCTGGCAAACCAAATGGCCACAACGTACGGCTTTCTGCTCGTAAAAAGACAGTTCTGAGAAACACTGCTTCACAAACTGAGTATTACTGCCTATATGAAATTGGGCGCTTACCAGGGTTAAAGTCCGTTGCTCAAAAGACCAGGTAGACAGTTGTGGAGTCCTCGCAAAGTGCCCTGAATGCGATTCTCCTTCACTTGACAAGAAGTTTTGCCATGTAAACAACTTCGTAATAATGGGGGTTCATTTACCCGCTGAGGTGTTCTTCTCGTCACTTTTTGCGGAAGGCTGGGAAGCTGGATCCGCTACGACGGGTCGTTTGGCATTTTCCCTTGTTTTTCCTATCGCTAGCAGTGTTCTGCTCTGCCAAGGTGTCTCCTTCATTCCAGACGAGCGCTCTTTTGAACCTCTCACATGGACTCCTACATAACGCTGCCACAATCGTCGTTTTGCTTCCCGTCACAACGAAACTCGCGATCCTTCCTCTGATTGGTCTTTGCGTGTCACTCCCGTTGACGTGTGCGGTTTCATCGCCCATCTTCCAGTTTCGATCAGTAGAAGAAACAGGTCCAGTAATGATGGACGATGTCATCGGAATTCGGGGTGTCATTCGAATTCCCTGACAAACGGTTCAAAAAAACATTTGGAATGAAATTTGTTTGTCTCGAAGGGGCCAATCTACTACTCTGTATAGTAGTACAATTTTTGCCTACTCAATTACATTTGAGAATTCCACAAGCTGCTTTTTATATTTCACAAAAATATTTTTTCATTTTGGAAGTGTCTTTTGAATTCTGCATACTACATATTTTATATCACAACTTGTATTTTTTATTTAAAACACATTTTAGATAAATTCGCAAAAAGCTGTAACTGTTCTTTTCTTATTGCTCTCTAACGGATGTATCCATTAAATGCATGGCCTGAAGCATGATAGCGTTGTCAAATTGAGCATTGAGCAAACCCACCCCCCTCAACCTCACTCGTACTCAATTGTTAACAAAAGAGGAGCGACCACTTATGCTAAATCTGTGAAGAACGCATTCTGAATTAGAGGATGCTCTTATGCTCATGCTCTTGCTGTTGCTCATGCTCATGCTGTTGCTCACACTCTTTCAACTGGTCTTGCTTAGCTTACATTGTTAGAGCATGAGCTCTCATTCCGACTACGGGCCAAAGAATATTCTCTCTCCAATGTTAACCTCTTTTTTAACTTCAACATATATCCCCACTTTCCATTTTCTACTTTCTAACCCCACATTTTATGATTACTTTTATCTTCCACTATTACACCTAGTGTACATTTTATCCCACCGCTTTTTAACTCTCAAGTTTTATTCTTCACATTTAAGGAAATTGACCCCTTACAAGTGGAATAAAAGTAGGGGATAAAGTGTGGTATAAAAAAGGGGGCTCAAAAAAGAGTATAAAAGTGAAGAAAGGCGTTGGGGATTTAAAAAAGGGATAAAAAGTATCCCTCCAGACGCATTCTTTATTAACAAGCTGTACTTTTTATTAAACTAAATGCATTATTTAATTTTGAAAAATCCAAAAAAGCATTCGCAAGAAACTGTGTTTACCTATATTTGCAGTTGAATTTATACTTCTCTAGCAGCATTTTATATTTTGAAAAATACATTTTAGTTCTGTAAAATATACTTTTATTTCAGCAAAATACCATTTTGTTTGACAAAATGATTTTTAACCCTGCCAGTTTATTTTTTATTTTGAAAAATGCATTTTAACATTTGCAAAATAGCAAATTATCGTTCGAAATTCATTATTACATGCTTCTAAACACAAAGCGTGATGAAAGTCCAGGACACTCATTACTAGCAGATGAAATGTTATCATGGAATCAAACGTGTTTATCATTTTGCCAGGACTGCTTTTCACGAGTGACTGCTCTTCGCTCCATGCCTTTGCTGATGCTACTACTCAATACTCAAAAGATTCAACAATGGTCTTGAGGAAAAGCAAGAGTATGAGCATATAGGTAAGCACACTGAATAAGCATAGGAGCAGACGCTCTTACTATTACTCTGCTTACATTCATAGAAGTAAGAACAAGTGTGTGAGCAAGCGAATGGGATTATTCACTACTTGGTAATCTGCTGTTGCAATTCGCACTCTGCTCTCGATGTCTTGAAGCAAAACTTGGCCATTTATCACTTTGTGTCGCTGTTAGTCGCCATTTCTTCGGTTTATATGCTTGAATCGTCGAGGAATGCCTAGGAACTTCGATGACTACTTGATCACTCACCACACGCTCAGTTTCTCCATAGTCTGCTAACTCTTCATTATCTCCAGTTATTGTTCATTTTTAAAAATATTCAAACAAATGTTTAAGTTCTAAGAACTAACATTTTTAAAAAAAGCCCGAACAACAGGATTTCTATGCAATTTTTGTTACAAATTGAACCTCATTTATAAAGCACAAAATTGGTTTTGCATTGTTGGTCATTAGTACTGAAAAAATGAAACAGAAAATCGATTGAAACAAAAGAGGCAAAAGCCAGGTCACATGAAAAACAAAAAAAATAATAATATACAAAATAATAAAAAATAATATTCCATTCATACATTCACCCATCCACTATTAATAAATTCAAGTGCTGTCTGTCTGTCCCCTTTATAGACTCGGTTCCTGTGAGAGATACACCTAAATCACCTTTAACAGATTCGGTTTTTAATTATTTTAATTAATTTAATTAAAATCGTGATTTTTTGCGGATATTTTTACTTATTTTCAAAAGCGAAGGGGAGAGGAAACAAAAATTTATTGAGTTCATTTTAGTGAACATTTCTTTTATAATTATTCTGACATGTCTGAGACATTCAAAGGAACTTTTAGTCAATAACCATAACCTCTTGATTTTCAAATCATTTTTCATTCTCAGGAAAGCCAATTTCTCATCTATTGCTAAAAGCAATTCTATCTCTATTGCATAAAAATTGACAATAATATGTATATTTTAGTTTCTGCCAAGACTTACCTTCTAAAAGGAGTAGAGCCACGTAGTGATTGCCATAAACATGTAAAATAGTGATTAGTGTCTCTCTGTCGCACCGAAAGCTCCAGGAATATCTTTGGGCTTTATATTTATTACAAAAAAACAGATTGGCGATGTATATGAATGGGACGGGTTGTTACAATAGACATAAATAACATATTTATTTACATAGGATGTCACTCATCCGTCTTTAGGATAAATGTTGGCAGAATTCATTGCTCGTATTCCGCCAACAGAGGGCGCAATCATTATGATGCACGTCCAGTATATCTTTTCATAAAAATTCTCTTTCCACGCTTTGTTGCTTTATTTACAACAATTTTCTTAAAAATTCGCTTTCTGTGCTTTGTTGTTTCATTTCCAACATTAGTATAATTACGTTACTGTGGTGGTAACATGCTAATCCACAATCACCACACGCGCAAACAAACCCTTTGGCAAAAAAACATGACGTCACAAATTGCATCACGAAACTAAAATTCCATAGAGATGAAGGGAAAATGAATTTAATTTTAATTTTTTAAGGAAAAAACCCGAAATTGGGATATAACCCCCCTATCGCCCCCTACACGGCCAGGAGTATTCATAACAAAACGTGGTTCCGTGGTATGACTTCCAGGGACAGAGTCTATAAAGGGAGAGAAATCACAGAACTTGGATTTTAGTAATAGTAGATTAATAGATAGATATGAGAAATTAGCAAGTTAGAAATTTTTTTGTAGCATTTTGAATATTACTACTTTGTTTCTGTAGTAATTTTATTCTCAAATTAGGTGAAGTTTCAGTAAACGCAGATTTATATTACTTTTTATTGAACTTGCTATTACTTGATAAACTTGAGAATAAAATAAAACTCTTTTTCCACAACGAAACAGGAAATGAACAAAAAGAAAAAGACCGAAAATAAAATGAAAAAATACAACCTGAGTCTGTAAGCGCTTTTCGAAAGCTTTGCTTTCATCATTCAGCAGCCAAGGAGCACCTCGAGAGAACTTGAATAGCTCCTTCGCTGCTATGAATAGCTCCTTGAATAGCTGCTTGAATAGCTCCTTCGCTGAATAGCTCTCGAGGTGCTCCTTGGCTGCTGAATGATGAAAGCAAAGCTTTCGAAAAGCGCTTACAGACTCAGGTTGTATTTTTTCATTTTATTTTCGGTCTTTTTCTTTTTGTTCATTTCCTGTTTCGTTGTGGAAAAAGAGTTTTATTTTATTCTCAAGTTTATCATCTGCATTATCCACATAAGATTTCTAGACAATTTTGCTATTACTTGCTAATTCAATGTAGACTAAGCAAAATGTTATGAATTAACTAATTCTCTTATTCTTCGGTCCGTCCGTCCGATGCCAACAAAGAACGTTACAACAATCCGTCCGAAAACTAGGGATTATTTAATTAAATAAATAAACTGAAAAAATAATAATTTTCTTGGTCAGACCAAAGCCAGGGATTGTTGTGTGGTAAAATAATACTCTTAAGAGCAGTATCTTTTGAACGGAAATAGGTAGCCAGTTGAAATTTTCACAGAGGATGTGTTCTTATGGCGTATAGCGGATTGTCTAACAAATATTAAAAAATATAAAAAGTTTTTTTTTTGTTCTATCGTAAAAACGGTTATACATACAAGCGTCAAACTTGGCATGATTATATTTCAAACTCTAAAGTATTACAACAAATATTGAAAAACTGGCGAAGTGTGAGATGGACTTGCACAATGCCAACCTGTAAATATATCACAGGTGCCACACCCTCCAGAAACTGGCATATTTTGGTAAATATATTATATGGGACTACAGAACCCTCGTTGCGCGAGTCCGACTATCTTTAGCCCAATTTATTTTTATATGCAGATGAACAGTGGCCTATATTGTTGCAGAATATAAGTTTTGAACACCATTCATACTCCACTTTCATTTCTTTACCCTTTACTGTACGATTGACACCCGTCATGCAACGGGTATAATATCTAGTAACTTGCTAATTTCCCGTATCACTACTACCGGGTGTCCCAAAAATGACTGATGGATTTTGAAAATTAATAAAAAAAAGACGGAATGCGATAGATATGTATCGTTTGCAGCCTTATGCTTAGGAAATCAGGAAATTTTATCCCACAAAAATTCAAATTTAGTTATCATTTTCACCCACAGGTGGCGCTGAAAACTCTGAAAAAATAAAAAACCAGTATGAAAATGTTGCAAGGACTGTTGCAAAAAATTAAACAAAAAAATTTCCCCCATTTTGGTAGAGCGGACTTGCAATCTCAACAGCACACGTTATCAGATTGAAGACAAACTATGGAATGGCGAGCTGAAATACTTCGTTTTAACTATACCTGTTACAGATCGCCTGCAGCGCCATCTCTTGGTAGAAATGTTAACTAAATTTGAAATTTGGTGGGATAAATTTCTCTTATTTCCTAAGCATAAGTATGCAAACGATACATATTTATCGCATTCCGTCTTTTTTTTTTATTGATTTTCAAAATCCATCAGTCATTTTTGGAACACCCGGTATATAGCGAATCATTAGATATATGTTGTTGGTCCGTGCATATTGTAGTTGAATTGCATGATCATACCATGCTTGATACCTATTGTTGCACAAACTTTGCCTTGCATTGTTGGTCATGATATATCTCTTGTTAGTATCAATACCGCCTAGAGAGAGATAGCCTGCTCACGGAAAACCATACATTGTTACATCACCTACGGTAGGGACAATTTTGCGCTTATTATTGGTTAACAATACCCTACCCAATGACGTATATTAAAGATAGACTCCGAATCCTATTGTTGTAACTTGAAGCAAATTGGGAAGCTCCATGCCCAGAACTGTCATGGCTGAAAGTGAGTGACAATGATACAACAAAACACATGGCTAAACATGAGAGTAGCTGATTAATAATTCTTTCACACGGAGTGATAAGTTTATCTTTTCGTTTACTTTGTATATGAAGTATTTTATTATATTCTATAAACAATTTTTCGATCATGGTTTCAATTTCAATTTCGTTTCGATTGTCTTTCAGTAACGTATTTTCTTTTTAGTTACGTATTTTTGATTTATTTTTGTGGAAAATGATTTCTGATCCTTTTTCGTGTCTGTTTGTACAGTCGTACGCAGAACAACTTTGAATAATGATTTTGAATTAATAATTCCTCGGGGCCCAAAATCTTCAAAAACAAAGCAGCCAGACAGCTAATTACTATACGGCTCACTCCTGCCCAGAACTATCATGGCTCAATTTGCAGGAAAAAAGGAATATACGAGAGGCGTTCAAATTTGACCTGGACTTTATTTTTTGTAAAAGATATTGTTGTAAAAATTTAAACTTTTAATGTTGAGATGGCAACTATTACCTCTCATGCAAATGCATCACCGCTCACACGGTTGCCATGACAACGGGATTGTTTGTTTAAATATAAATGGCGAACAGTGATGTGTCGACCAAAGCGAAACAATGAAAATTATCAGGTTTCTCCACAACCTCAGTTCACCGAGTCATGTTTGTCTCGATTAGGTGTCAAAAGTTTGAAGGAGGGCGAGAATCCACCAGCAATGAACATCATAGTGGTGACACACTTGACTCATCACGACCCAAGAAATTCAGGAGACACCTTCGGCAACGAAAGTGAATGCGACTGTATTCTGGGACATTAAAGGTATCATTCATATCGATTTTCTGAAAGAACGTCGAACCATAAATGCACCCTATCATCGTGACATCTTGAGTACCATAAATGCACCCTATTATCGTGACAGTTTGAGGACCATAAATGCACCCTATTATCGTGACATTTTGAGGACGACCCTGACTCCTTACCAGTTGTGTTTGTTTTCTGCCAGACAATGCCAGAACACACACAGCAAAACTGATTTTGGACACACTGACGGAACTCAAATGGGACATCTTACTACATCCTCCATATAGACTAGATCTTTCCCCTTGCGACTATCACCATTTTGGACCATTGAAAGAGTTCTTGGGAGGGTCGAGATTCGGCTCTAATGAGGAAGTGAAAAAGAGTTCTTCCTGACATGGTGTCGACATCAGCCTGAAGATTTCTACAGAACCAGTATCCAGATGTCCCCAGAACACTGGAAAAAATGTGTAGAGAAGCAAGAAAATTTTTTTGAGAAATAGCTAGTGTGTGTGTGGTTTTTTCTTTTTTTTTTGGTTTCCTAATTTTATAAAAAATAAAGTCCAGGTAAAATTTGAACGCCACTCGTATAAAAATTAAGTATAATCCATTGAATTAAAAAAAACTGATATATTCTTACGTGATATTACAAAAGTTGAATATTCGGAAATAAGGAAGATTTTTAATAACTGTCTTCCTTGTAACCATATGTAATATACAGGGTGATCTAAAATTATTAATTATTAAACTATTTACAATAAAACGATGCGGTTTGCACAGAAATGCCCAGGGGGGATTTTTGTTTATAACGAAAACTATTTTATTATATTAGTTACATTTTTGATTAAAAGGTGGCGCTGAGGTTTTAAATTCGTCTTAAATTCAGTTTCTTGAATCTTATAAAATCGCTTGTGGCAAAGCGTTTCTTAAACCAACATCAAAATAACATACTTAGAGCAAAGATAATGCGCAATTAACTCATCTGCCGGCTCGATGGCCGAGAGCGTTAGGCGCAGGTTGTGTTTGTCTATATTCACCATCATCCTTTCATTCCAAACAGCTAGTCACCTGGACAAAAGGGGAGATGCAGGCTGAAAACCCATCCATCCAATTAACTCATCTGCTTATTTCACGCATGATAAGATGGTATTCTACAATACTCATTTCCAAAAAAGTTGGGACAGTGCAAAATATATAGAAAAAACAAAAAAGGGTTGATGTAACAAAACTTTCTCGCGAATACAAAATAGCAGATACGTTTATGAAATGACATAAATATACTGTGTCCACCAAAACATTTTGTATCGTGGCCGGGACGTTCATTTTAAACGGGGGTGTTGCAACACGTTCCAAAATAGTAGGGACATACGTTGTAGAAAGCGCCGTTAGTAGTGGAACCTTCCGAATTGTTCGGGAATAATCT
Organism: Rhysida immarginata; assembly: GCA_023313115.1. Classification (NCBI taxonomy): domain Eukaryota; kingdom Metazoa; phylum Arthropoda; class Chilopoda; order Scolopendromorpha; family Scolopendridae; genus Rhysida; species Rhysida immarginata. The sequence continues at coordinate 230,474 of JAHWFO010007443.1, forward strand.
AAAATGATGACGTCGTACTACATTCCGTATAAATAACAGTTGCCATCCGTCGTTCAGGTAACTTATTCGGAACGATGGGTCGAGGCAAGCCAGTTAGCGAAGATCTTCGTGTTCGAATCATTCAAAAATTCAAAACAACGTTTCTCAGCGTGCAATAGCCAGAAGATTTAACCTGTCAACATCTACAGTACATAATATTATCAAGCGCTACCGAGATAGTGGTGAGATCACAGTTCGGAAAGGCCAAGGTAGAAAACCTATTCTGAATGCTCGAGCTCTTCGGATCCTCCGACGTCACTGCGTCACGCATAGGAATGCTGCGATTACGGACATAGCCACGTGGGCCCGCAATTTCTTCGGGAAGCCATTATCGTTGAATACTGTACGCCGGTGCATCCACAAATGCAAACTTAAGTTATACTGTGCACAACGGAAGCCATACATCAACAAACGACAGCAACGTCGCCGTCTGATATGGGATCGAGCCCATCGCAATTGGTCCCAAGCACGCTGAAAGAACATATTCTGGTCCGATGAATCAACCTTTACGATTGTTTACGGAAATAATGGATGCCGTACACTCCGGACCAAAGATGAAAAGGATATTCCCGCGTGCTACAGGCGTTCGGTACAGAAACCATCGTCTGTCATGGTCTGGGGCTGTTTTAGTGGCCATGGAATGGGAGACTCGTATATACAGATCCTGTAACAAGCTATAGTGCCGTCTAAGAGGCGCCTGTTTGGACGACATCAGTGTATATTTCAACAAGACAACGCCAGACCGCATGCAGCGCGCATAACTTCTGCATGGCTACGTCGGCTGCGCATTCGTATGTTGGATTGGCCCCCTTGCAGCCCGGATCTGTCGCCTATAGAAAACGTTTGGCGTATTATTAAACGAAAACTACGACAGCGACGACCCCGGACAGTTGAACAGCTGTAAACCTATATCCAATAGGAATGGGACAGAATTCCGGTTACGGTGTTAGAAAGATTGGTGTCATCGATGCCCAGAAGATTATAATGTGTATTCAAGAGGAGAGGAGACGCCACACCGTGGTAAACGCCGTGCTGTCCCAACTTTTTTGGGAGTGTGTTGCACGTGCCAAACAGGAAAACCACCTTATCTTTCTTTAAGCATATAAGATATGTGATCCCATGCCTAATTTATCGTTTAAGTATTGTAATGCTTTGAAATAAACGGCAATACAATAATCCAAACAAATGTGTTGGAGTTCTTCTTATATGTTGCACTGTCCCAACTTTTTTGGAAATGAGTATTGTACATGAAACTGGGGGAGGCCGTGGCCTGGTGGTGTTCACTAAACACTAATCTTCAGGGAAGTTAAGCAACGTCAGGCACGGCTAGTCACCAGATGGGCGACTATCAGTGAGACACGATCTTTACCCCCTCCCCCCCGGCTGCTGCGACCATCATACAGCAGTCGTTAATCCAGGTCCATCCAGGGACCCAACTCGTCGGCCTCTGGCCATACAGGCTCTGGATGGACGCATTGGATTATAATATACAATTTAAATTAAAACTCCAGCGCCACCTTTTCGTCAAAAGTTAATTCATATAAAAAATTTTTTCATTATAAACAAAAATCCCCCGTGTTTCTCAGCATTTCTGTGGAAACCGCATCGTTTTATTGTAAATAATTATAAGGTTTTAAAAGTCTACTGATATATTATAGAATACTAAAACTCGGTTATTGTAATAAATTGAATGTCTTTTTCACAATTAAACTTTTTAGTGATTTGCTATAAAATCGAGTATCAAGTGTGCTATGGGAATTTTGCTTATGGTACCGTCGCATCTCGTTAGGATTAAGGATCTCTGCTGCAAATGCTGCAACAAGCTTAGCGAGAATCCCTGAGTGGTCTTTTAATAAAAGACCGTTGTGTTTCGGCCAGATTCCTCGAGGACATAACAGGTATTAACAAAAGCACAATTCATCAGATCCTGACCGGAAGATATGCGGGAGTTTCTAGCTTTTAATGGGGTCGTCGTGCTCAACCATCCTCCTTACTCTCCAGATTAATCTTCCTGTGACTATCACCTGTTTCCCAAGTTGAAATTACACCTAGAGGGGACCACCTTTCACGGCATTTCGGACATACAAGCGGCTGTGACCGACTACTGGACGTACTCCCAGAAGTTTTTTTTATGACTATTCCATTCGTTGTAAAAAGCGTGTTGCGCCCAGTGAGGAAAATTGCGAATAAATGAAGATTTTTCATTTCGGTTCTTAATTATTTGTTTATTTTTAGATCAGTCCGAGAGATTTTGGGAAGGCTCAATAAGTGATTGACTTTGAGTGACTCATTCTTGCCCATTTTCTCAAAATCTTTCAAAGGGAAGAGTGTGATTAAAAGTTGTTTTTAGATTAATGTCGTGTTGCTCTACACGGTTGCAATCGGAAATTTTTCTCTATCTTTAATAGTTTTCGAGTTAGTAAATGGATGACCTTAAATTTGGGGGTCATAGTCGGCAATTAATTCCACCCCACGCTATTAACGCTATAAACCACACTCATCGGACCTCGCCTACCTGGCAGCTTTGAGATATCGGCCATGTTACCAGACTTTTTGTACACCCTGTATAATGAAGGGTTCTGTCCACGCTGTCTTTAGTATTAACACATTTAATGAGATAAAGCATTTCCATCCAGCTGGCTGTGTCAGTTCATCAGAAGCTGTTGGGAGAATACTTCATTCAGCATTCACGTAAGGTCACCAGCAGCCATCCATTTAGCGGTGCATTTAGAAAATGGCCAGTGGGTACATTTAACCGATTAAAATGCCTGGTATGTTGCAGCCATCCAACCGGCACTATATTAACGGGATTTTTTATACTTGCCAAAAAGACCCTTTTGCAAAAACGTTGCTGTATCATGAGGTTCTTACTTACTGTATTTTAAATGGAATAAGAAAAAAAATTACGCGACGCAAGCAAGGAAGTTCCGTCGAAGGTTACCAGAGTGTATAAAAAATGTGCTTGGAAGAGTGTACACAGTACATCCAGAAACTCTTGAAATTTGCTGCAGTTAACCTCCGACAGCCATGTTTCACATGGGCAAATATATGTCGCATGTTCCCGTGTTAGTTACTGTAAAAATTTATATGTGCTAGCGCCTAATAAAAAAAGAAAGGAAACGAAAACTGTTTGTACAAAGAAGCCGTGCGATAAAATATTTTTCTGTAGAAACAGAAAAAAAACAACAAATAACTTCATGCAAAGTATTAAAAATGTAAAATAATATTAAAATTTAAAATATTTGTCTGATAATTATTTATATCATACATAACACTAGACAAAATCTATTTTAATATAAAAAAACTTAAATAATAATTATGTAGTCCATGCGAGGGAGAACGCGGGCACAGCAATTTACACAGGGTGTATCTAAACTCCTGTCACCAACTTCTGGCGGTGATTCCCCACAGCGAGATGAAAACAAAAGTTCATATAAACATGGTTCGAATAATGAACCGTTTATTAGATTTCCGCAGTTAAAATTGTATTTTCTACTCTGTGGATGGCAGGTGACATGCGGAGAAGCTAAAAAAAAATGCTTGAAATAGCGTCCCATTTATTAAGTACCAAATAGTGCTTTATGCTATCAGTGTGAGGAAACGTGTCTGTCTGTCTGTCTGTCTGTCCGTAACTCTAACTCCTCCGAGGCTATGAAAGATTTTGAAAATCGGTTTTCGTCAGTCGATGAATATGGTTCATGGCACGAACCAATCAGAAATATTATCTAAATCGGTTCAATGTCACGTGCACAAATGGTACCTCTATTTTCCCACCTAGCATTTTTTAATGGGAAGATATACTAACTAATATATCAAACAAATCGTAATGACGAAATAGGAGCGGTTATTCATTACTTTTTTAGTCAGTCGATGAACATTTACATGACACGAACTAATCATAAACATTATTTAAATCGGTTGTAAAGCACATGCGCAAATGGTACCTTCACGATTTCATCTTGCAATTTTCAGTGGAGAGATATATTAAGTAATATATAGAAGCGGATAATAATTATTATTAGGAATGAAACGTTTTGAAAATGGTTGTAATAGAAACAATGGCACGTGGTCTAATGGTACCCTTATGACACCCTGAAAAATTTTCAACGATAAGATATGCATGTAATATATCAAAAAAATTGGGATGATACTTCATAAAATTATTGAATGTCGAAATTGGTTCAAAGGCACCTGCTTTAGTGGAACCATTATGGTTATTGGAACTTTCAATGCTAAAATATGGCATTAATATATCAAAAAACTTGGAATGACGTGCCATGAATGAATACATGGTAAAATTAATGATAATCCAAATTGGTTGAAAAGTACGTGGTTTAATGTTCCATTATAAACTTATAATAGGGCGGTTAAAAATACGGTTACGCGAATGGTTTAATTTAACCTTTCGGTAATTGGTTATGTCATTCATTAATGGTTTATTATGTATCGAATGGGGCTTTATGCTCTTAGTATGCGTGTCTTTCTGTCAGTCCGTAACTCTAACTCCTCTACGGCTATGAAAGATTTTCAAAATCCGTTGTCGTCAGTCGATGTTTATGGTTCATGTCAAGAACCGATCACAAATATTATCTAAATCGTTTCAATAGCACGTGCACAAATAGTATCTTCACGACCTTACCTAGAAATTTTCTATGGGAAGATATAGTAAGTAATATATCAAACAAATCGTAATGACGAATAGAAGCAGATATTAATTACTACTTTCGCCAAGTGATAAATATGGTTCCTCGAATGAACCATTTTGTAAATATAACCATTTTGCTCTAACCCTACTCTTATGACACCCTCAAAAACTTTCAGTGATATGGCATGTTATATATCAAACAACTTGGAATGATGTGTCCTAGATGAATATAACGTAAAATAATGATAGCCGAAACTGGTTCAAAGTAACCTGGTTTAGTTGAACCATTATCGTTCATTGGAACTTTCTATGATAAGACATGGCATGTAATATATCAAACAATTGGAATAATGTGTCATGAATGAATTTAATGTAAAATTAATTATAGTCGAAAGTGGTTAAAAGTAACCTGGTTTAGTGGAACCATTTTGGTTCATTGGTAATCTCAATGATAAGATATGGCAAGTACTATATTGAACAACTTGGAATGATATGTCATGAATGAGTATAACTAAAAATAATAATAATCCAAATTGGTTCAAAGATACGTGGTTTAAAGGTATCATTATGGTCCATTAGAAACATTGAATGTTAACATAGGGCAGTTGAAAAAGATGTTTCTACCAATGGTTTAGTTAAGCCTTTCGGTACTTGGTTATGTCATTCCTTAATGGTTGATTTGTTATGAACAGGTGCGCTTGATAATAACTTCATGTGTACCTAAACAACCATTCATGGGTGTCAAACGGGTACTGTAGTAAACGGTTCATTATCAGAACTCTCCTCTCCTCTGAACGATTTTTGCAGCTTCTCGGCATGTCATCTGCCATCCACAGAGTACAAAACCAGCTGCTTAAATTTCATTTTTAACTGCGGGAATCTCAAATGTTCGTTATTCGAACAATGTTTATATGAACTTCTGTTTTCATCTCGCTGTGGGGAATCACCACCAGAAATTTGTGACAGGAGTTTAGAAACGCCCTGTTTATATAATGATTATTAGTTTTTATTATGTTTAACCTAGAAACGTAGAAATTTATTACGCAG
>JAHWFO010007443.1:236214-252189 GCA_023313115.1 Rhysida immarginata
AAATTTTACTTTTTTCCTCTTTTTATCAAAAAAATATGAATTAAGACATAAACGGTGACTTAAGAAACGGATTAAGAATAAAAGAAAATATTTTTCAATCAAAATTATTAAATATATTTCTTATAAATAAAGAGGTCACTGCAATGTTTACTATAATAGAGAAGCGATTGATAATAATCAATTATAATCCTTTACAATTGATTGATTGCAATTAACAATCCTTTATAATATTATTATTCTCACCAAGACATAAAATCTAACTTAAATTTTTAGACACATTTAAACATGTTGCCAGGCTTTTGTGGTGAAGACGAAATCAAGAAGAAAAGAAAGAATATCATACAAGCATTAATTATATGGCTTTTCTCAGACTTTTTTTTCCCATAAGAATATGCTGCAGTCGAAGATGCAGACGATACATACGCCAGAATGTATTAATAATAGAAGAATAACATATATTTGACGATATTCAAGCAGAAACTATTCGCAAGACCCAACAGGGTTTTAGGGACGATGCCATAAGCCCATTCTTCACATCTGATTCAGAATTTTTTGGTCAAACACAGCATTCCTGCGCTTTCTTAAGCTTCCTACTCACCCGACATGGCTGTGTATGATTTTTCGCTATGCCTCAACTTGAAAATTCCGCTGAGAGAGGCCCCATTTGAATCAAGAGAAGATATTATGCTAAATGCGCCAGTCCGGCTAGACACCATTCCGACAGATACATTCCGGAAGTGCTTTTAACAATGGCAGAACCGCTGGGAGAATTGTGTACATTACCAAGGGGATTATTTTGAAAGAAATTAAAACCAAAAGTCTGTTTGTTTGTGTCTGTGTAGCACCAAGCGATCCTATTGGCTAATTAATGTCACGAGGTCAATGCGAATCAAAAAGGAATAGTTTCGATTCTTACCACAGTATTATTGTTAAACTCAGGAAGGGCATAAGAATTTTAATTCTTGAAATATTTTTATTTGTATAATAATCTTTGGATAGCAAAGACATTTTCTCTTCATTAAAAATTAATAACAGGAGCGGCCACTTATGCTAAATCTGTGAAGAACGCATTCTGAATTAGAGGACGCTCTTATGCTCATGCTCTTGCTTTTGCTCACGTTCATGTGTTGCTCACACACTCTTGCAACTGGTCTTGCTTAGCTTACATTGTTAGAGCAAGAAGTGTGAGCATGAGCTCTCATTCCGACTACGGGCCAAAGAATATTCTCTCTTCAATGTTAACCTCTTTTTTAACTTCAACATATATCCCCACTTTCCATTTTCTACTTTTTAACCCCAAATTTTTTGATTACTTTTATCTTCCACTATCACACCTACTGTACATTTTATCCCACCGCTTTTTATCCTTACATTTACCTGTTGCTTTCTATACCCTTTTTAACTCTCAAGTTTTATTCTTCACATTTAAGGAAATTGACCCCTTACAAGTGGAATAAAAGTAGGGGATAAAGTGTGGTATAAAAAAGGGGGCTCAAAGAAGAGTATAAAAGTGGAGAGAGGCGTTGGGGATTTAAAAAAGGGATAAAAAGTCTCCCTCCAGACGCATTCTTTATTCACAAGCTGTACTTTTTATTAAACTAAATGCATTATTTAATTTTGAAAAATCCAAAAAAGCATTCGCAAGAAACTGTGTTTACCTATATTTGCAGTTGAATTTATACTTCTCTAGCAGCATTTTATATTTTGAAAAATACATTTTAGTTCTGTAAAATATACTTTTATTTCAGCAAAATACCATTTTGTTTGGCAAAATGCATTTTTAACCCTGACAGTTTATTCTTTATTTTGAAAAATCCATTTTAACATTTGCAAAATAGCAAATTATCGTTCGAAATAATTCATTATTACATGCTTCTAAACACGAAGCATGATGAAAGTCCAGGAAACTCATTACTAGCAGATGAAATGTTATCATGGAATCAAACGTGTTTATCAGATACTTTTGCCAGGACTGCTTTTCACGAGTGACTGCTCTTCGCTCCATGCCTTTGCTGATGCTACTACTCAATACTCAAAAGATTCAATAATGGTCTTGAGGAAAAGCAAGAGTATGAGCATATAAGTAAGCACACTGAATAAGCACAGGAGCAGACGCTCTTAGTATTGCTCTGCTTACATTCATAGAAGTAAGAACAAGTGTGTGAGCAAGCGAATGGGATTATTCACTACTTGGTAATCTGCTGTTGCAATTCGCACTCTGCTCTGGATGTCTTGAAGCGAAACTTGGCCATTCATCACTTTGTGCCGTCTGTTAGTCGCCATTTCTTCGGTTTATATGCTTGAATCTTCGAGGAATGCCTAGGAACTTCGATGACTACTTGATCGCTCACCACACGCTCAGTTTCTCAATAGTCTGCTAAGTCTCCATTATCTCCAGTTATTGTTCATTTTTAAAAATATTCAAACAAATGTTTAAGTTCTAAGAAAAGCCCAAACAACAGGATTTCTATGCAGTTTTGTTACAAATTGAACCTCATTTATAAAGCACAAAATTGGTTTTGCATTGTTGGTCATCAGTACTGAAGAAATGAAACACAAAATCGATTGAAACAAAAGAGGCAAAAGCCAGGTCACATGAAAAACAAAAAAAAATAATAATATACAAATTAATAAAAAATAATAATCCATTCATACATTCACCCATCCACTATTAATAAATTCAAGTGCTGTCCGTCTGTCCCCTTTATAGACTCGGTTCCTGTGAGATACACCTAAATCACCTTTAACAGATTCGGTTTTTAATTATTTTAATTAATAATTTAATTAAAATCGTGACTTTTTGCGGATATTTTTACTTATTTTCAAAAAGGAAGGGGAGAGGAAACAAGAATTTATTGAGTTCTTTTTAGTGAACATTTCTTTTATAATTCTTCTGACATGTCTGAGACATTCAAAGGAACTTTTAGTCAATAACCATAACCTTGATTCTCAAATCATTTTTCATTCTCAGGAAAGCCAATTTCTCATCTATTGCTAAAAGCAATTCTATCTTTATTGCATAAAAATTGACAATAATATGTATATTTTAGTTTCTGCCATGACTTACCTTCTAAAAGGAGTAGAGACACATAGTGATTGCCATAAACGTGTAAAATAGTGATAAGTGTCTCTCTGTCGCACTGAAAGCTCCAGGAATGTCTTTGGGCTTTATATTCATTGCAAAAACAGATTGGCGATTTATATGAATGAGACGGGTTGGACATAAATAGCATATTTATTTACATAGGATGTCACTCATCCGTCTTTAGGATAAATGTTGGCAGAATTCATTGCTTATATTTCGCCAAAAGAGGGCGCAATCATTATGATGCACGTCCGGTATACCTTTTTCATAAAAATTCTCTTTCCACGCTTTGTTGCTTTATTTACAACAATTTTCTTAAAAATTCGCTTTCTGTGCTTTGTTGTTTTAGTTCCAACATTAGTATAGTTTCGTTACTGTGGTGGTAACATGCTAATCCACAATCACCACACGCACAAACAAACCCATTGGCAAAAAAACATGACGTCACAAATTGCATCACGAAACTAAAGTTCTATAGAGATGAAGGGAAAATGAATTTAATTTTAATTTTTTTAAGGAAAAAAACCCGAAATTGGTATATAACCCCCCTATCACCCCCTACACGGCCAGGAGTATCATAACAAAACGTGGTTCCGAGGTATGACTTCCAGGGACAGAGTCTATAAAGGGAGAGAAATCACAGAACTTGGATTTTAGTAATAGTAGATAGATAGATAGATAGATAGATAGATATGGGAAATTAGCAAGTTAGAAATTTTTTGTAGCATTTTGAATATTACTACTTTGTTTCTGTAGTAATTTTATTTCTCAAATTAGGTGAAATTTCAGTAAACGCAGATTTATATTAATTTTCATTGAACTTGCTATTACTTGCTAATTCAGTGTAGACTAAGCAAAGTGCTATCAATATACTGATTCTCTTATCTTTCGGTCCGTCCGTCCGATGCCAACAAAGAACGTTACAACAATCCGTCCGAAAACTAGGGATTATTTAATTAAATAAATAAACGGAAAAAATAATAATTTTCTTGGTCAGTCCAAAGCCAGGGATTGTTGTGTGGTAAAATAATACTCTTAAGAGCAGTATCTTTTGAACGGAAATAGGTAGCCAGTTGAAATTTTCACAGAGGATGTGTTCTTATGGCGTATGGCGGATTGTCTAACAAATATTAAAAAATATAAAAAGTTTTTTTTTTTTTTTTGTTCTATCGTAAAAACGGTTATACATACAAGCGTCAAACTTGGCATGATTATATTTCAAACTCAACAAATAATGAGAAACTGGCGAAGTGTAAGTTGGACTTGCACAATGCCAATCTGTAAATATATCACAGGTGCCACACCCTCCAGAAACTGGCATATTTTGGTAAATATACAGGGTGAATACAAAAGTCTGAACCCCCCTTTTATTTTTTGAACCAAAGCAGATATGTCGATTTTGATGAATCCAATGAATAGGAAGTTGTGGGTGGCCTATCCCATGGTGCACTTTTCTTCATCCCAAATATGCAAATTAGGACACATTCAAAATTTATCTCAAAAGCCGTAAGGGATAAAGAAAAAAACCCAATTGCAAACTTGTTCAGCATAAAAAAACAAACAAAACAAAAAAAAATCATACAAATCAGACCAACCAATCACCCACAATCACGTGTGAACTGTTTGTAGCTTACAAACAGTCATACTGCACAAGGAAAACTGAATGTTGATATTTCCACCATGTAAAGCATGCAAATCAAAAAATTAACATAAATTACCATACTCACATTCACTTTTATGCGGAAAAGCAAATAAAAGGCATGTTCCAGCACACAGAAGACAGAACAATTCCAGGATGGCAAGCTACACTGTTCCGGAAATAGTCAACATGATCTTCTGTTTCGGATTGTGAATGTGGGTGATTGGTTGGTCCGATTTGAATGATTTTTTTTTGTTTTGTTTGTTTTATTATGCTGAACAAGTTTGCAATTGGGTTTCTTTCTCTATCCCTTACGGTTTTTGAGATAAATTTTGAATGTATCTTAATTTGCATATTTGGGATGATGAAAAGTGCACCATGGGATAGACCACCCACAACTATTCATTGGATTCATCAAAATTGACATATTTGTTTCGGTTCAAAAAATAAAAGGGGGTTTCAGACTTTTGTATTCACCCTGTATTATAAGGGACTACAGAACCTCGATGCGCGAGTCCGACTAGCACTAGCCGAAGTTATTTTTATGTTGTTGCAGAATATAAGTTTTGAACACCATTCATACTCCACTTTCATTTCTTTACCCTTTACTGTACGATTGACACCCGTCATGCAACGTGTATAATTTCTAGTAACTTGCTAATTTCCAGTATCACTACTACCGGGTGTCCCAAAAATGATTGATGGATTTTGAAAATTAATAAAAAAAAAAGACGGAATGCGATAGATATGTATCGTTTGCAGCCTTATGCTTGGGAAATCAGGGAATTTTATCCCACTAAAGCTCAAATTTATCAGGTGGCGCTGAAAACTCTGAAAAAATAAAAACCTGTATGAAAATGTTGCAAGGACTGTTGCAAAAAATAAACAAAAAAATTACCCCCATTTTTGGTAGAGCGGACTTGCAATCCCAACAGCACACGCTATCAGATTGATGTCGAACTATGGAATGGCGAGCTGAAATACTTCGTTTTAACTATGCCTGTTACAGATCGCCTGCAGCGCCATCTTTTGATAGAAATGTAACTAAATTTGAAATTTGATGGAATAAATTTCTCTGATTTCCTAAGCATAAGTATGCAAACGATACATATTTATCGCATTCCGTCTTTTTTTTATTGATTTTCAAAATCCATCAGTCATTTCTGGGACACCCGGTATATAGCGAATCATTAGATATATGTTGTTGGTCCGTGCATATTGTAGTGAATTGCATGATCATACCATTATTGATACCTATTGTTGCACAAACCTTGCATTGTTGGTCAGGATATATCTCTTGTTTGTATCAATACCGCCTAGAGAGAGAAAGCCTGCTCACAGAAAAACCATCACCTACGGTAGGGACAATTTCGCGCTTATTATTGGTTGACATATGATTAACAATACCCTACCGTAGGAGATGTAACAATATATGACGTTTTCGCGCTCAGGATTTGAGTAGAGGTGGTGTTGTTAGTATACCCTGCCATCATTTGAATATCGATTTATTATCGATGATTATTATTTTTTCGAAAGAAAATACAGGAAAAAAGGAATATACGAGAGGCGTTCAAATTTGACCTGGACTTTATTTTTTGTAAAAGTCATTGTTGTAAAAATTTAAACTTTTAATGTTGAGATGGCAACTATCACCTCTCATGCAAATGCAGCACCGCTCATACGGTTGCCATGACAACGGGATTGTTTGTTTAAATACAAATGGCGAACAGTGATGTGTCGACCAAAGCGAAACAACGAAAATTATCAGGTTTCTCCACAACGAAAGTGTGAAAGCATCTCCACAAACTCAGTTCACCGAGTCATGTTTGTCTCGATCAGGTGTCAAAAGTTTGAAGGAGGGCGAGAATCCACCAGCAATGAACCTCATAAGGCAAGGCCAGCAACTGCTTTCAATGATGGCATCATTGTACGAACAAATGACCTGATAATGGACAACAGACAGATTCTCATATCCGAGAAATGGCTTCAATACGAAACTTTAACACTCCCAGTGTGGAGACCATCGTCCAGATTAAGCTAGATCTGTGCCTGATGGCTCCGAGGATCACATAACCACTCGGGTGGAAATCTGTTCCATGCTGCTGCAGCGATATGACAGGGAAGCTGACAGCTTCCTAAGGCGTGTTGTGACTACCGAGAAGACATGGATTCATCACCATAGTGCTGAAAGCAAGCGTGCGAGCATGGAGTGGTGACACACTGATTCATCATGACCCAAGAAATTCAGGAGACACCGTCGGCAACGAAAGTGAATGCGACTGTATTCTGGGACATTAAGGGTATCATTCATGTCGATTTTCTGGAAGAACGTCGAATCATAAATGCACCCTATTATCGTGACATTTTGAGGACGACCCTGAAGCCGGCACTAATGAAAAAGCGACCAGGACTCCTTACCAGTTGTGTTTGTTTTCTACCAGACAATGCCAGAACACACACAGCAAAACTGATTTTGGACACAATGAAAAACTCAAATGGGACATCTTACTACATCCTCCATACAGACTAGATCTTTCCCCTTGCGACTATCACCTTTTTGGACCATTGAAAGAGTTCTTGGGAGGGTCGAGGTTCGGCTCTAATGAAGAAGTGACATGGTGTCGACATCAGCCTGAAGATTTCTACAGGACCAGTATCCAGATGCCCCCAGAACGCTGGAAAAAAATGTGTAGAGAAGCAAGGAGAGTTCTTTGAGAAATAACTAGCGTGTGTGTGGTTTTTCTTTTTTGACGTAGAACTACGTCTATCAGGGGTGCAGCCGAGGAAAAATTCAGACGTGGTTTTTCGTTCAAAAAGTGATGTACATATCTCAGTCTATATCTTTCTATCACTATATCCTACAAGTATGGTCGTTATTTCGTTGGAAAGAGGAAGGTTGAGTCTTGAATAATAAGCAAACATTTCACCAAATGAGCCACTGGGTCAAAAGTTACAGCAAGTTAAAGTTAAGTGAATTTTATGCTCGCCATCGTAATAACGGACTGGCGCTACTGCAGCATATACGTGTGCGGCGTGTATTGGAACTAATTGGAGCTAACCATGGCCTTCAAGAATAGGCCTGTGCATTAGGTTTAAAAACATGGAAACACGAGCATTTTAAAATAATATCATGAAATTGTGTCATCTGCCGGCGAAATCAGTACATCATCATTTATATAAAATCAGCGACGGTGGACGTTGTCACAACAAAGAAAACATCTTAGAATGAGTTATCTAACAATGGGTTATTTCCCCATTATACAAACGGGTGGGTTCGCTATTAGTTTTCTATTAAAAAATGTTGAAAAATAATAAAATATATATTATTTTAAGCAGATTAATTATTTTAAGAAATGAACGTTGGAATTTTGTTAATTTCTTAAAACACAACAATAAATCTGACTAAAATAATATATGTTTACAAATATGTGTTTTTTTGTAAAAATATAAATATATGGGTCTTTAAAACAACAGTGATTTTACGACATGGAGTCGACGCGTTTTAGCCGTGGCTTTTTCAGGACTGTGTGTATAATGATTAAAGAAGCTTAGAAGAACAAAATTGTAATGTAATTGAATTTAGTAATTTAATTTCTTTTTTTTTAATTTTGTTCTTTTTTTCGCCAAAAAATACACACAAACGGTAACCAATAATAAAATACAGTGGTAGTTCTACGCCTTAAACACCCGCGGCTTTGGCAGTCACCAGAGCCTCCGTCAATTTTTTTTTTTTTTTAGTTTCCTAATTTTATAAAAAATAAAGTCCAGGTAAAATTTGAACGCCACTCGTATAAAAATTAAGTATAATCCATTGAATTAAAATAAACCTGATATATTCTTACATGATATTACAAAACTTGAATATTCGGAAATAAGGAAGATTTTTAATAATTGTCTTCCTTGTAAACATATGTAATGTACAGGGTGATCCAAAAGTCAGTAGACTTTTTAAAATATATAATTATTAAACTATTTACAATAAAACGATGCGGTTTGCACAGAAATGCTCAGAAACAGGGGGGATTTTTGTTTAAATGAAAAAAATTTTTTTATATTAGTTACATTTTTGATTAAAAGGTGGCGCTGAGGTTTTAAATTCGTCTTAAATTCAGTTTCTTGAATCTTCGAAAATCGCTTGTGGCATAGCGTTTCTTAAACCAGCATCAAAATAACATCCTTAGAGCCAAGATAATGCGCAATTAACTCATCTGCCGGCTCGGTGGCCGAAAGCGTTGACGCGCAGGTTGTGTTTGTCTATTTTCACCATCATCCTTTCATCCCAAACAGCTAGTCTCCTGGATAAAAGGGGAGATGTAGGCTGAAAATCCATCCACCCAATTAATTAACTCATCTGCTTATTTCACGCATGATAAGATGGTATTGTACATGAAACTGGGGGAGGCCGTGGCCTGGTGGTGTTCACTAAACACTAACTTCAGGGAAGTTAAGCAACGTCAGGCACGGCTAGTCACCAGATGGGCGACCATCAGTGAGACACGATCTTTACCCCCCCCCCCTCAGCTGCTGCGACCATCATAGAGCAGTCGCTAATCCAGGTCCATCCAGGGACCCAACTCGTCGGCCTCTGGCCATACAGGCCCTGGATGGACGCATTGGATTATAATATACAATTTAAATTAAAACTCAGCGCCACCTTTTCGTGAAATTCATATAAAAAATATTTTTCATTATAAACAAAAATCCCCCGTGTTTCTCAGCATTTCTGTGGAAACCGCATCGTTTTATTGTAAAGTTTTAAAAGTCTACTGACTTTTGGATCACCCTGTATATCATTATGTCTGATATATTATAAGATATTAAAACTCGGTTATTGTAATAAATTGAATGTCTTTTTCAGTATACTGAAAGCACAATAAAACTTTTTAATGTTTTGCTATAAAATCGAGTATCAAGTGTGCTATGGGAATTTGCTTACGATACCATCGCATCTCGTTAGGATTAAGGATCTCTGCTACAAATGCTGCAACAAGTTTAATAAAAGACCTTTGTGTTTCGGCCAGATTTCTCGAGGACATAACAGGTATAAACAAAAGCACAATTCATCAGATCCTGACGGAAGATTTGAAGAAAAAGGTGTGTGCAAACGCATCAGCACACACTTCGATCAATATACGGGAGTTTCTAGCTTTTAATGGGGTCGTCGTGCTCAACCATCCTCCTTACTCTTCAGATAAATCTTCCTGTGACTATCACCTGTATCCCAAGTTGAAATTACACCTAGAAGGGACCACTTTTCACGGCATTTCGGACATTCAAGCGGCTGTGACCGACTACTTGACGTACTCCCAGAAGGTTTTTTATGACTATTCCATTCGTTGTAAAAAGCGTGTTGCGCCCAGTGAGGAAAACTGCGAATAAATAAAGATTTTTTCATTTCGGTTCTTAATTATTTGTTTATTATTAGATCAGTCCGAGAGAATTTTTGAATTGCAGTGAAGCACACCGTTGGGAAGGCTCATTAAGTGATTGACTTTGAGTGACTCATTCTCGCCCATTTTCTCAAAATCTTTCAAAGGGAAGAGTGTGATTAAAAATTGTTTTTAGACTAATGGCCATGTTACTAGACTTTTTGTACACCCTGTATAATGAAGGGTTCTGTCCACGCTGTCTTTAGTTGTGCTTTAATGAGATAAAGCATTTCCATCCAGTTGGCTGTGTCAATTCATCGGAAGCTGTTGGGAGAATACTTTATTCAGCATTCACGTAAGGTCACCAGCAGCCATCCATTTAGCGGTGCATTTAGAAAATGGCCAGTGGGTACATTTTAAAGAGCAAAATGCCTAGTATATTGCAGCCATCCAACCGACACTATACTAACGGGATTTTTTATACTTGCCAAGAAGACCCTTTTGCAAAAACGTTGCTGTACCATGAGGTTCCTACTTGCTGTATTTTAAATGGAATAAGAAAAAAAAAATTACGCGACGCAAGCCAGGAAGTTTCGTCAAAGGTTACCAGAGTGTATAAAAAATGTGCTTGGAAGAGCGTACACAGTGCATCCAGAAACTCCTGAAATTTGCTGCAGTTAACCTCCGACAGCCATATTTCACATGGCCAAATATATGTCGCATGTTCCCGTGTTAGTTACTGTAACAATTTATATGTGCTAGCGTCTAATAAAAAAAAGAAAGAAAACGAGAACTGTTTGTACAAAGAAGCCGTACGATAAAATATTTTTCTGTAGAAACAGAAAAAAACAACAAATAACTTCATGCAAAGTATTAAAAATGTAAAATAATTTTAAAATTTAAAATATTTGTCGGATAATTATTTATATCATACATAACACTAGACAAAATCTATTTTAATATAAAAACTTAAATAATAATTATGTAGTCCATGCGAGGGAGAACGCGGGCACAGCAATTTACACAGGGTGTGTATCTAAACTTCTGTCACCAACTTCTGGCGGTGATTCCCCACAGCGAGATGAAAACAAAACTTCATATAAACATGGTTCTAATAATGAACCGTTTATTAGATTTCCACAGTTAAAATTGGATTTTCTACTCTGTGGATGGCAGGTGACATGCGGAGAAGCTAAAAAAATTCTTGAAATGGCATCCCATTTATTAAGTACCAAAAGGTGCTTTATGCTCTCAGTGTGGGGAAACGTGTCTGTCTGTCTGTCCGTAACTCTAACTCCTCCGAGGCTATGAAAGATTTTGAAAATCTGTTTTCGTCAGTCGATGAATATGGTTCATGGCACGAACCAATCAGAAATATTATCTAAATTGGTTCAATGTCACGTGCACAAATGGTACCTCTATTTTCCCACCTAGCATTTTTTAATGGGAAGATATACTAACTAAAATATCAAACAAATCCTAATGACGAGATAGAAGCGGATAATAATTATTATTATCGCCAATTGATAAATATGGTTCCGGGAATGAAACGTTTTGAAAATGGTTGTAATAGAAACAATGGCACGTGGTCTAATGGTACCCTTATGACACCCTGAAAAATTTTCAACGATAAGATATGACATGTAATATATCAAAAAAATTGGGATGATAGATCATAAGTGAATATAACGTAAAATTATTGAAAGTCGAAATTGGTTCAAAGGCACCTGCTTTAGTGGAACCATTATGGTTCATTGGAACTTTCAATGCTAAAATATGGCATTAATATATCAAAAGACTTGGAATGATGTGTCATGAGTGAATATAATGTAAAATCCGCAATTTTCAATTTTGCAAATTTGGCCAAATTAATGATAGTCGAAATTGGTTTCAAGGAACCTGGTTTAGTGAAACCCTTATGGTTCAGTGGAACTTTCAATGCTAAAAGATGCCACGTAATATATCAAACAACTTGGAATGACGTGCCACAAATGAATATGATGTAAAATTAATGATAGTCGAAATTAGATCCAAGGAACCTGATTAATGCTAAGATATGGCATGTAATATATCAAACAACTTGAAATGATGTGTCATAAATGAATACATGGTAAAATTAATGATAATCCAAATTGGTTGAAAAGTACGTGGTTTAATGTTGCATTATAAACTTATAATAGGGCGGTTAAAAATACGGTTCCGCGAATGGTTTAATTTAACCTTTCGGTAATTGGTTATGTCATTCATTAAAAGTTATTAAGTATCGAATGGGGCTTTATGCTCTCAGTGTGGGGAAACGTGTCTGTCTGTCAGTCCGTAACTCAAACTCCTCTAAGGCTATGAAAGATTTTCAAAATCCGTTGTCGTCAGTCGATGTGTATGGCTCATGTCAAGAACCGATCACAAATATTATCTAAATCGTTTCAATAGCACGTGCACAAATCGTATCTTCACGACCCCACCTAGAAATTTTCTGTAGGAAGATATAGTAAGTAATATATCAAACAAATCGTAATGCGAATAGAAGCAGTTATTAATTACTACTTTCGCCAAGTGATAAATATGGTTGCGCGAATGAACCATTTTGTAAATGAAACCATTTTGCTCTAACCCTACCTTTATGACACCCTCAAAAATTTTCAATGATATGGCATGTTATATATCAAACAACTTGGAATGATGTGTCCTGGATGAATATAACGTAAAATAATGATAGCCGAAACTGGTTCAAAGTAACCTGGTTTAGTTGAACTATTATCGTTCATTGGAACTTTCTATGATAAGACATGGCATGTAATATATCACACAATTGGAATAATGTGTCATGAATGAATATAATGTAAAATTAATTATAGTCGAAAGTGGTTAAAAGTAACCTGGTTTAGTGGAACCATTTTGGTTCATTGGTAATTTCAATGCTAAGATATGGCATGTACTATATCGAACAACTTGGAATGATATGTCATGAATGAGTATAACGAAAAATAATAATAATCCAAATTGGTTCAAAGATACGTGGTTTAAAGGTATCATTATGGTCCATTAGAAACATTGAATGTTAACATAGGGCAGTTGAAAAAGATGTTTCTGCCAATGGTTTAGTTAAGCCTTTCGGTACTTGGTTATGTCATTCCTTAATGGTTGATTTGTTATGAACAGGTGCGCTTGGTAATAACTTCATGTGTACCTAAACAACCATTCATGGGTGTGAAACGGGTACTGTAGTAAACGGTTCATTATCAGACCTCTCCCCTCCTCTGAACGATTTTTGCAGCTTCTCGGCATGTCACCTGCCACCCACAGAGTACAAAACCAGATGCTCAAATTTCATTTTTAACTGCGGGAATCTCAAATGTTCATTATTCGAACAATGTTTATATGAACTTCTGTTTTCATCTCGCTGTGGGGAATCACCACCAGAAATTTGTGACAGGAGTTTAGAAACATCCTGTTTATTTAATGATTATTATATTTTATTATGTTTAACCTAGAAACGTAGAAATTTATTACGCAGCCGTATTCATTATGAAATTATATAATCTTTTGTTTTCCATAGACAAAGGTGCATCCTGCGAAGAGCTGCCAATTGCTGTTCAATGCCAGCCAGGTACGGTATGCAATGAGGAATCGAAGCAGTGCGAATAACTATTTTGTGAGGATGTAATCTCATAGTGTTCTCTTTCAACTATCGTAAAATCTTATTTACTATTTAAAAACATTTCTTCATTGATCGCAAGAAATTTCTTATTATAAATTAGAAGTTCATAAATAAATTAACCTTTATAATGTATTCTGGATTTATTCGAAATTAAAGAGATAAGCCTATACCAATACGTTTATGCTTTTTTTTATGAAGTGTTCTTCTCTAGAAAGAGATATACAGGGTCGGGACACATTAATATGACCACCTGCTATTATCCGAAATATCCACCTTTGGCGGTAAGCACAGCAGCTAGACGACGTGGCGGAGAGTCAGTAAGTCCTCAGGAGGTGGTTGCAGGTATCTGGGACCATTCGGCGATCAGTGCATCCCGTAATTCTATAACCGTGCGTGGTAGAGGGTCCAGCTTGCGGACATGGCGATCGAGATGGTCCCACAAATGTTCAATGGGGTTGAGATTCGGGGAGATTGGTGGCCATGGGAGTAGCTTGAATTCATCCTCATGCTCCTCGAACCAGTCGTGGACAATTTTGGCAGTATGGCAGGGAGCATTGTCCTGTTGAAAGGTGCCATCACCCTGAGGAAACACTGTCGACATGAAGGGGTGTACCTGGTCTGCGACGACCGTCAGGTAACGAACAGCATTCAGTGTACCCTCCAGTGGTATCAGTGGACTCAGACCATATCACGAAAACATCCCTCAAACAGTCACACCTCCCCCACCAGCCTGTCGTCTGCCAACGATGGTGTCGGGATGCCTGTTCTCAGATGCTTCCCGTCGAATTCTCCATCGTCCGTCCACTCTGTTCACCAAAAACCGCGACTCGTCAGAGACAGCAACCCTTTGCCACTCGGCCGAGGTCCAATGGTGATAGTCTATTGCGAATTGGAGGCGTTTTCGGCGATGCACAGGCGTCAACTTGGGTGCTGTTACCATACGCCTGCTCCGAACCCCAATCTTAAGAGGGAACGTTGCACTGTCTTGGTGCTGACACGCCTAGTGGCCCCACTGTTCGTTTGCTTTGTCAGCTGCTCAACAGTGGCACGCCGGTTGGTCTTGGCCAGGCGTCGTAACCGATGCTCGCCTCTAAGATCGATGGCCCGTGAGGTCCCACAGTTACCTCTTCGGTTGCTCGAAACTGTCTGGTTCGTCCAGTCGCGATACACCTTCACAACGGCAGCCCTAGAGCAGTTCACAAAGGTGGCCGTTTCTGAAATGCTGCCCCCCTTGGCCCAATAGCCATGATCATGCCCTTTTGGAAGTCCGACAGGTTACTTGCTCTGCCCATGACAGTGACAATTGCTATGTTAACGGTTGCTACTATACGTGTGCTGTTGTCAGCTTTTAATGATATGCAATGATGTTACATCTGCATACCATGAGACGTTCCAACATGTTCGAGGAGAGGTGGTCATATTTATGTGTCCCGACCCTGTATATCCTTTAATTCATCAGATTTTTAGTTGTTTTCAAAGAATTTCATTAATCAAATATCATCGCATTCACATATACGCGAGAAAGACCTGTTCACGCGAGAAAAGTTCTCGCTCCCGCCACGAGAAAAGTTCTGTTCAATGGCGCGAGAGATTACTCGACGCAGAAAAAGAAGGCTGCTGCTGCACTTGAAAATTCTTCTGATGCTGACAAAATGTCGCCCACTCAAAATTTTATGAAAAAATTCTCAAATATAAAACATAAAATTGTCTACAAATAAGAATTTTTAAAGGTTAAAGGGTTACAGCGATTATATAAATTACTTAAAATTTTTCATAAAATAATTTTTAAGTTTAAATTTCGCACCAAAATGTCGAAAGAAATCTCAAATGAATAAAAAAATTGTCCTTCCATAGCGTATTTTTATAATAAATGATAACTGTGTATACAGGTTGAATAATTAAATAAACTATTAAGGAATGACATAACCAAGTACCGAAAGGTTAAACTAAACCATTCGCGGAACTATATTTTTAAACTGCCCTATGTTAACATTGGAAGTTTCTAATGGACCATTATGATACCATTAAACCCCGTACCTTTGAAATAATTTCAACTATCATTAATTTTACGTTATATTCATTCATGACACATCATTCCAAGTTGTTTGATATATTACATGCAATATTTTAGCTTTGAATGTTCCAATGAACCATACTGGTTCCACTAAACCAGGTACCTTGAAACCAATTTCGACTATCGTTAATTTTACGTTACATTCATTCT
>JAHWFO010007443.1:274395-318590 GCA_023313115.1 Rhysida immarginata
TTCTCACCGCCCTGCGCCACACTCAGCCGCTTACGACCACAGCACAATGCAGCCGAAGTAATCACAGCAGTTTTAAACAACTGCCACTCCTCTTCAACAGTACCACGATCACTGGGTAGTTCTTTGAAACTTGAAGATATGCTATCTGCAAAGGTCTTCCTCACAGCTCTATCCTCCAGTGCCTCCCATTTGATGCGCCAAGTTTGTCTGAATCTAGTGTTTCGCTTGGTTGGCATGGATTCAGAGAACCGCAAAGTGCAGACAACAAGGTGGTGATCAGTTGATAGTTCTGCCCCTCTTCTCACACGAGTATCCAACACTGATCGGAATAAGTCAGCTGAAACAATTACAAAATCAATCAGTGACTTCTGATCCATTGCATCCCTGTACCAAGTATACTTATGGACATCCCTGTGCTGGAAGAAGGTGTTTGTGATGGAAAGTCCATTGTTGCAACAGAGATCCAACAAGCACCTCCCATTCGCATTTAAATCGGGGTCACCATTCCTCCCAATCACGCCCCTCCACGTTTGGTCATCAGCCCCTACGTGTGCATTGAAGTCGCCCATCAGGATGACAGAATCTGCACTCCCTCTCCTGCTAAGAGCAGCATCAACTTCATCTAGAAAAAGTGGGTACTCTGTGACTGCATTCGGAGCATATGCAACGAATAGAGAGAGAGACCGTTTCCCCATCTGAAGCCTCAGGAGACAAAGTCTTCCACCTAATGGGGTCCAATCTGCAACATAATCTGCCAGCCGGGGATTTGTGAGTATCCCCACTCCCGCCTGGGCAGTCATGTTAGGGTCGACACCAGAGTAGAAAAGCTTCCACCCTCCTAAGTCCACAGTTCCAGAACCCGGACGTTTCGTAGAGGTTATACCTATGATATCCAGTCGATACCGTTTGGCTTCCTCCACTAACTCTGATTCCTTTAATGTCATGGAGAATACATTCCAAGTGCCGATTGACAGCACCCGATCCCGTTGTCGCTTTACCTGTTTCTCCTCCTGGGTAAAGGCATGCGCTGCCCCCGACCGTTTCCCCAAGCGCATAGCGAGTGCACTGGTGGGGCTTCTCGGAGGCATTGCTCCGAGATAACAGCCGGGAGACTGTCGACTATTTTTCGAACGAGAGCCTCTGCCTAACTCCCGAACGCGGGTGACTTTAACCTGCGCCACACCCGATGCAGTATGAATTCTCTCATTTGTCAACATCATGAGATATATGTTTGTTTGGATACTCTTCGTCTCACTTCTCAACCATGACCTTTCTGGTAAGGATGACCCTAAAGTAGCCGTGCTACAACCAGCATAGCTCACAGAATCCCTGAAGCACTCAAACCCCTGACCCACGGTAAGGGGGCATCCACTCAGGGGCAATTAAGTCCCTGTAGACTGGCAAAGCTGCAGGTGATGATGAAATCCGGTCCGAGATGTTAAAGGCTTTAAATCAGGATGGTATCCTGTGGCTGACTCGAGTGTGTCAGGTTGCTTGGATATCTGGACAGGCCCCTAAGCAATGGCAGACAGGAATTGTGATCCCTATCTTCAAAAAGGGAGATCAGAGAGATTGCAACAACTATCGAGGCATCTCTTTGCTCAGCATTCCTGGGAAAGTGTACGCTAAGTGTCTGGAGAAGAGAAGTCGGGAAATAGTCGACTCCAAACTGTCGGGGGCGCAGTGTGGTTTCCGACCTGGCCGAAGCACGACGGATCACATCTTTGCTCTAAGGCAAATCTTTGAGAAATCCTGGGAGTATGCAAAAGAGGTCTACGTCTGCTTTGTGGACCTCGAAAAAGCATATGACAGAGTTCCTCGGGAGTGGATGGAGTGGATGGAGTGGATGGAGTGGATGGAGTGTTGCAAGAGTATGGAGTGGATGGGCAATTACTGGTTGCTATCATGTCTCTGTACGAAAGCTCTGAGATGTGTGTCCGGATAAATGGCATTAAGTCAAAACCGTTCACCGTGAGTGTTGGACTCCGCCAAGGGTGTGTACTGTCGCCCATCTTCTTCATTATCTTTATGGACTGGATAGACAGGGGCAGCCGAGGCGATGAGCGTGTTTGTGTGGGCGACTGCCTGGTGGAGAGGTTGCTCTTTGCGGACGACCTTGTCCTGCTTGAGTCTTCTCGCACGAACCTTCAGCATGCACTAGACCGGTTTGCAGCCAAATGTGAAGAAGCTGGGATGAAGATCAGTGTGGCTAAAACCGAGGTTCTGGTTCTTTCAAGACAGCCTGCTCAGTGCGCTCTCCATGTTAGGGGAGCCTCATTGAGACAGGTGGAGAAGTTCAAGTATCTCGGGATTGCATTCACGAGTGATGGACGGCAGGAGAAAGAATTAGATGCTCGGATCGGCGCAGCAAGCTGTGTCAGACGTGAACTGTGGCGATCCGTGGTAACGAAACGAGAGCTGGGTAACAAAGCCAGGCTCTCCGTCTTCAAATCTATCTTTGTCCCCATTCTCACCTATGGTCATGAGGCTTGGGTAATGACCGAAAGAGTGCGATCGCGGGTACAAGCGTCCGAAATGAGATTCCTGAGAGGTGTGGCAGGTGTTACTCTACTAGATAGAGTGCACAGCAGCACAATAAGGGAGTCTTTAGGTGTTGAGCCGCTACTTCTCCGCATTGAGAGATGTCAGTTGCGCTGGTATGGCCACGTGATACGGATGCCGCAAACTAGTCTTCCTAGGCAGTTGTTATTTTCCAAGCCGGTGGGTAAGAGACCAAGGGGTCGGCCTAGAACCAGGTGGCTAGACTACATGGAGAATCTGGGTTCGAGTCGCTTGGATATTACCAGGGAGGACATGCGCCTGATGGCGGAAGATCGCGATCGCTGGAGATCCTCCTTAGGGCTGCTGCCCCCGCGACCCTAACAGATAAGCGGGTTTGAAAAGTAAGTAAGTAAGTAGTTTGCATTAAAATTATATCAGAAGATGATACACGAATTTTGTGTAATGTTTATGAATATGCATCAGGAGTCTGTGAAAATATACGACAGTACTTGATGCACTTCGCCACAGTATACAGGGTGATTCAGTCAATTTCTGACCATTTCATACTATGATTTACTGACCCATTAATGTTTACAAACTTAGCATTTCAGTATGACATTTTAGGCAGTTCGGAGTTTTTATTCCCGTGTAAAAGTCTTGATATGATCAATGTGGCTACCACGAACGTTTTGAACTGCTCGCAGCCGAATGGTGAAGTTGTCCATAACTCTATCCAGGATTTCTGCATCCACAAGGGTGCAGCAGTCGACGATGCTTTGTCGCAGCTGGTCTAGGGTTCTTGGTGCTGTAGTGAACACACTGTCTTTAAGGAATCCCCAGAGATAAAAATCACATGGGTTTAGGTCAGGACTCGTAGGGGGCAAAGAAAGCCATCCCCGAATCGATCTGGAAACCTGTTTGAAATGATACGATTTCCGAATTTCTGATTGAGAAAGTCTAGCACTTCATTAGTGGTGTGAGGCCTAGCCTCATCCTGTTGAAACCATTGATGTCGAAGCGGTGTACGCCTCCTTCGCAGCTCGGGGATGAAGAAGGTTTCCAACATGTTAAGGTAAGCCTGTGACGTTACGGTGCCCTCAAAAAAGAACGGACCAATGATGCCTCTTTTGAAAATCGCGCACCAAGCCATAACCTTTCGTGGATGAAGAGGTGACTTATGGATCTCATGAGAGTGCTGGGAACCCCAAAAACGAACGTTGTGTTTATTAAAGTCACCTGACAGATGGAAGAAGGCCTCATCTGACACCCACCGGTTGTCCACAATGTCCTGATTGGCTTCCATTTCTGCTCCAAACTGCATCGCAAATTGTTGTCGCTTCTGTCTTCCAGTGTCTGTTAACTCCTGATAAACATGGATCTTATACGGGAACAGGTGTAAATCCTTTCTCAAAATTCTCCACGTCATGGTATACGACAGCCCTTCTTCAATGGATAGGCGGCAACTTCTTCAATGGATAGTTCATTTTCGACAACTTCGGCCGTTCGAACACGAGCTTCGCTCCCGCCTTTTTTCTTGCCTTTAACACATCCAGTGGCACGGAATTGCTTGACAAAATCCATGATTGTTTGCCTGCCTGGTGCGTCTCAACACTTATACTCCTTCAGGAACTTTCTTTGTACTGTTACAGGTGATTTTGTCTCGAAATACCATTCGATAACCTTGCATTTCTGCTCTGTTGATAAAGCGGGCGCCATTTTTCAACAATACGATTTTCATGCAGCGCCGTTGCAACAATACAAATTCCAACTATTTAGAAATTCGATATGGCGCTCATATTCTTTCAATTGTTTATCCCTAATGCACGTCATTCGAGTGAAATGGTCAGAAATTGACTGAATCACCCAGTAGAAAAAAAAAAATTAGCTTGGATCATGAGCTAACTATAACCTCCTCCTCCACTCCGTGGACACTTTTCTGGACTGGAGGATAGACTAGAGTCTCTCAGTGATACTTAGTAGGGGCACACGCTTCAGACAGGCTTAGGTGAACAAAAAGTGTCTGATTATCTGTGAAGCAAATCGCAAAGCAAACAAATCTAAAACACAAAAGATAAACATCAATAATTATGACAGGTAACCGTTTAGGGCAGGCCTGGTTTAGGGTCTAGATCAGATGTGTCCGGCGCGTCAAATAGCGCTAAGGTGAAGTTCGGCAGACCACGACCTACAGTGCGTTTTAAAGTTAAGGCGGTGCCATCTATTGACAAAGTTCAGAACTAAAGTGTTATTATTATGTTAAAGTTGAACGTCAAGTTATTAGATTTGTTCCCTTCCCAAAATAGTGGGCAAACCTGTCCAAAACAGTATGGTATTTATCTCTAATTTATCTATTCGCTATTTGCCTTTATTCTATAAGCCACTGTGGAAAACTATCTAGAATAGTAAAAATTCTAAGTAATGGTTTAAGATAATTAGGTTGCAATAACTGAATGAAAATATTTTTAAAAGTTGACATTTCAAAAATCAGATAATAATTCATCATATTATTTCATGTTTTGGTACATTATTTTACTTTTCAAATATAAAACCCATGTTATTACTTTTTAATAAAGAAAAAATGTCTTTGCTCTCCAAAGATTATTATAAAAATTAAAAGATATCAACAATTAAAATTCTTCTGCCCATCCTGAGTTTAACAATAATACTGTGGTAAGAATCGAAACAATTCCCTTTTGATTCGCCTTGAACCTCGTGACATTAATTAGCCAATAGGAAAGCTTGGTGCTACACAGACACAAACGAACAGACATTTACTCCAATTTCTTTCAGAATAATCCCATTGGTAATGCACACAAATTTCCAAGCGGTTCTGCCATTGTTAAAAGCACTTCCGGAACGCATCGGTTGGAATGGTATCTAGCTGGACTGGCGCATTTACCATAATATACTCTCTTGATTCAAATGAGGCCCCTCTCAGCGGAATTTTCAAGTTGAGGTATAGCGAAAAATCACACACAGCCATGTCGGGTGAGTAGGAAGCCTAAGAAAGCACAGGAATGCTGTGTTTGACCAAAAAACTCTGAATCAGATGGCATCATGGCGTCTTCCCTAAAACCCTGTTGGGTCTTGCGAATAGTTGCTGCTTGAATATCGTCGAATATATGTTATTCTCCTATTATTAATACATTCTGGCGTATGTATCGTCTGCATCTTCGACTTCAGCATATTGTTATGGAAAAAAGTCATATAATTAATGCTTGTATGACATTCTTTCTTTTCTTCTTGATTTCGTCTTCATCACAAAACCTGGCAACATGTTTAAATGTGTCTAAAAATTTAAGTTAGATTTTATTTCTTAGTGAGAATAATAATATTATAAAGGATTGTTGATTGCAATCAATCAATTGTAAAGTATTATAATTGATTATTATCAATCGCTTCTTGCAGTGACCTCTTTATTTATAAGAAATATATTTAATAATTTTGATTGAAAAATATTTTCTTTTATTCTTAATCCGTTTCTTAAGTCACCGTTTATGTCTTAATTCATATTTTTTTGATAATAAGAGGAAAAAAGTAAAATTTGTTTGACTAAATCCAAGGTGATTATAAAGTCACGATACATTTTGGTGAAAAATCCGTTTTATTGCAGCATTTCCAGTGTGCATCAACCAGATATCATACCAAGACACATTCTTAGTACATTTCAGTGTGTCCCCCTTGCACATCCCAGCAGTTCCCAGAACATTGTGCAACATAACCGGTGTAATGTCCTCCACCGCGGCTGTAGTCCGGTTGTTTCAGCTGTGCAATGGTGGGTGATCTTAATCTGGTACACTTTGGACTTGATGGTGGGTGATTTTGATCTGGTACACTTTGGTACACGCAAAGAAATTCATGGGGGTCAAATCTAGGGACTGTGAAGCTCACAGTCTTGGCGAACCCCGACCAATCCATCTGCCTGGGAATGCGCGATTCAGGTAGTCCCGAACGACATTGCAAAATGGGGTGGTGCCCCATCCTGTTAGAATACAACGGTATCCAAAATCCCATCATCTCCCACTGTGGCTCCAGGAATTGATCCAACATGTCGAGGATATTACACCGGCTATGTTGCACAATGTTTTCTGGGCCACGGTGGAACGCTGGGAGCTGTGCCGGGATGTACAAGATGGACACACTGAAATGTACTAAGAATGTGTCCTGGTATGATATCTGGTTGATGCATACTGGAATTGCTGCAATAAAACGGATTTTTCACCAAAATGTATCCTGACTTTATAACAGTGGGCTACAAAATATATCTACCACAAGTGCAATCAGAGCTAACCACAAAAGGAACCTGCTAATAAAAAAAGCTGACCCAGCACCGATTGGTCTAAGCTAATTAGATCAACAGGAAAATCGAAGAATACTAAATCTTTTTTTTTAATCTCTAATTTTGAATGAAAAACTTTTAAAAAATGTTAAAGTAATGTTTTCAAATTTTTGCTGAATCTTTTAAACTTATACAGATAGTTTCTGATCTGTTACATGGCCGTACCCAGGAGGGGGGCGGGGGAGAGCTGCAGCTCCCGAAATTGACCACCTTGCCAACTAATGCTGTTAGAAGAATTGAGCCAACCCCCTTCAGCCTCCCTCCCTCCCCCGAAATAATATTCACATATTCTGGGTACGGCCATGATCTGTTGTTTAATCTAAATTTACGTGTAGTTCAAGAATGCAAGTGCTAATAATTTTTTTTTAATTTTTAACACTTATAAATTTAAAATTATAATAATTGTATCAAACTGTATTTAGAAAATTACTGCTCCGGAAGCTAAACCTAATTGTGTTTCCCACCAATCAGAGAGCGGAGTCAATTTCTAGTTGCACATTTCAATTTTTACTCTTTAATAATGTCGAAAAAAAAAACAATACAGCAACTTGCCATCCATTCACAAATAAGGACGCATGACAATCGCCTAAAATAAAGTTAATTGTGAACTACCTCCGATTTTCTTGCAGGTGAAGCGGTTTTGGTACGTTTTTAAGAGACGTCGCGTTTTCGCAGACGGCGGATGTGAACCGGCCTTTACTTTAACATAGAAATCTCGATGTGCATAACTTGGAAACTTGACGTGATAGAAAAAAATCTAAAAGCAGATTCGGATTTTACCTACAAATTACTACCAAGAACATTATCTGTGGTCTTTGTGCCAAAAAGTGTTTTGACTAGTGTAATCACCCCGTACATAAACTGATTTGATTCATTGAAAAGGTCGTTAGATTCATGTAAACAGCTTAAGAGCTGCTTTCAGAGAATGAAGACTCTCCCCTTCCTTTTGCATTGCTTCTATGAAATCTTCTATGAACTCTTACTACGGAGGCTTTTTAATTTAGTACCATTTTTTAAAATAATAAGTGTTGTTCATTTTGATGCTATAAATATTATTATATTTTTTATAATTACCAAATTAATATATAAAATTGCGCACACTTTTCAAAAGATTGGGCGAATCCTATGTAATTATTCATCATGCTTTATATATAAATTTATGTAACGAATGAATATTTAATGGCATCCTCATTGCTAAATTTTCAAGTAGTCAAATCTTTCAGTGTGCAAATTTCAAACATATTCAACGAAGAATTCTTACCTAGTTAAAATAATGTAGCCTTGGTTATCAATTAAAATTGTACATGCGATATTAAACATGTTTTCAATTATTTTTCAAAATTTATTGAACAAAAGGTTTTTGGAAAGAATCGGCTGCCTACTGAACAATTATGAAAATCCATATTTGCTTTTTGAACTATGATTTGCAACAACGTCAATGTTATTTTCATAATATCATCATGTAAACTTACTTTCTAATGAAATACTCAAGGCAGGAAACAAGTTCAATTTTATATAGTTTACTCTTTTTAGCTTAAATATTAAAGTGATTTAAATCACTTCAGTAGTACTCACTAAGGTAACAAACAGAACAACATTGTCCCTTATGAATTTGGCCGTTTTCACAAGAGACTGGATAGGCACATCGTACGGTAGCACACGGATCTCTCATAGGGTCAACGTAGCATTTTGTCGATGCCAGCAACGCCAAAAGCAAAGCAGTCCACAGCGGAATAACGAAGCCTCTCATCTGTTAGAATAAAAATTGGTAAAATAATTAACAGCTTGTTTATATGTCGAACAGCCTGTCGAACTACTGGAGTAGACCTATAGATTAATACTATATATATATTTACATCAGAAATAATTTTAAATTGAGGATTTGATGCACGTTTTTGTATTTTTAAATGGAGTAATAAAGCATCAGTCTTTTGTTTAAATATTTGTGTATGTATTTCCTGTGAAGCGGATTTCTCTTGTGACAGGTATGAAGCGGATTTCCCGTGTGTCAGGTATGAAGCGGATTTTCCCGTTTCCTTATATTGTGTCAGGTACACGTCACTTACTGTAGAAGCAAATGATTCATTTTTTATTTAATTAATTACTTACCGGATGATGAGATTTCTCTGATTTTTGTTTTTTTTTTATTTATTAAAATAGACTTCTACAAAAGGATAAAAGTCTCACATTAACCTGAATGGCATCAAGTTAATCCATTGCAAAAGGATAAGCATTCCCACCTTTACAATGACTTATCCCGATATGTCAATGTATTTATTCGGCAATGATGCATGCAATTAATTTATGAGAATATATTCTCATGTTTAATTTACATATCCAGTGAAAGTAAGTGATACAGAAGCACGTGAGGAAAGAAACATGAATAAATAAGGTTTTGAATAGAAAGCTATGCAGAAATACCTTCAGTTCTCTCTTCGTAGGATAAAAAAGGTTAGCAAAATACCAAAACACTCGATCACTCGAGTAATCTGATGATTCTGTTACTACCCGAGGGAATAAATGATATATTGGATCGCACAGTGACGCCTAAATTCAATAATTACTTTCTTTCAACAATCAAGTACTTGCAAGTACATTTTATTGAACAATAGGTTTATTATGTCACGTATAATATACTGGGTGTTCTTGAGTAACGTGTACAAACTTGGAGGATTGCTTGTAGATAGAGGGATCAAACCTAAGCAACCTTTTCTCTCTTAAATTTTTTTCTTTGGGACATTGTTTTTGAGTTTAAAAATGTTGAAATACTACATGCAGGACACAGTTGTTTGGACAGATACTGTTGGGATCTCAAGAGAAGACCTCTACGAGACACCAGTGGGATCCAATGAAGAAACCGGGACTTTTGAACGTGTATGAGGCGACGTTGTGAAGCATGCATTTATGCCAGAGGGAGTCAATTTCAACACTTATTGTAAAACATTTGCATGTTTCATAGAAAACAAGTCACATTATTGTACTGTATGCAATACGTTTTTGTTATTTTTATTACATGATTGACAATTATTTGGACGTGTTCCAGAAGCACGGGTTGAGTGGCATATTACGTCTACGCGACGTCCATCGTTTTTTTACCTCAAAAACAATGCCCCAGAGAAAAAAATGAAAGAGGGAAATGTTGCTTAGATTTGATCCCTCTATCATCCCCCCATCTTTGTACACGTTATTATGTCTAAATCGAATATAACCAGATATTATTTATTAATAAGGGTGTTGTACCCGGCGCAACCGAGCAGAGGCAATAAGCAGCATTAAACACCCATAGATAGGGAAGTACAGGGTGTTCCAAAATGTTTTAGACAACTTTTGATCAATGTACGAGGTCCGTTTTGTTGTAGACACTAGTAGTTCGCGCGCATATCGCAACGAGCGCGTGCGTCGTGTACCGGCATGCCTCGGGAACAGCTGTGCTCAATTTCAGCTCTATAGCTAACCTGTACGGTTCTGTTCTGTGCTTTCAAAATGTTTAAGACTATCAACACGCTCGCCGCGTGTGAGGTTCGGTCAGTGATACAGTTTTTGTCAGCAAGGAACCTGTCTGCTGCAGAAATTCATCGATAGATTTGCGAAGTGTACGGTGATACTGTTATGAGTGAAAGCAAAGTGCGTAAGTGGGTACGACAATTCAAAGATGGCCGTGACAACGTCCATGATGAGAACCGCTGCGGTCGCCGTTCTTTGTTTACAGACGATTTGGTGGCTTCAGTTGAAGCGAAGATTCGTGAGAACAGGCGCTTCACAATAACAGGTCTCTCAAACGAATTTCCTGACGTGTCAAGATCAGTTCTTTACAACATTGTTTCTGAACACCTAAAGTTTAGGAAACTGTGCTCCCGTTGGATCCCGAAACTCCTAACAGAGGACCACAAAAACCAAAGATTTGAGTGTACGATGAAGTTCTTGACTCGTTATAACGAAGAAGGTGACGGCTTCTTGAGTCAGATCGTAACTGGAGACGAAACATGGGTTTCGCATATCACGCCCGAATCGAAGCAACAGAGCATGGAGACACACACACTCGCCTGTAAAGGTGAAGGCCAAACAGACTCTGTCCCAGCGCAAAATCATGGCGTCGGTGTTTTGGTATAGGCATGGTGTTTTGTTGGTCAACTTCATGCGCAAAATCATGGCGAGGAACCACTATCAATGCAGGAGCATACTGCCAAACCCTGGGAAAGCTACGCAGAGCGATACAAAACAAAAGACGCGGCATGCTGACGAAGGGAATTGTCCTTCTTCATGACAATGCAAGACCTCACACTGCACATCAAACCCGCGATTTATTGGGCAGTTTTGGCTGGGAAGTTTTAGACCACCCACCTTACAGTCCTGATCTTGCGCCGAGCGATTACCATCTGTTCATCCACCTCAGTGGCAATCATTACAATGATGACAACGACGTGAAAACGGCAGTGAACTCTTGGTTATCAGAGCAGGCGGCAAGTTTCTATGAAGAGGGTATTTTAAAATTGTTTAAAAGTTATGATAAGTGTTTGAACAAAATTGGCAACTATGTCGAAAAATAGAGTGAAGTATGTAATTTCTGAAAATAAATTTACTTTTTTGAAATAACCTTTCGTTGTGTACTTATGTTCAAACGGACCTTACTTAAAAAACACGCCTCGTGTATAAGTAAACTATTTTAGATAGAGACTAATGGTTTTCAACAATTTGTTTGTCAACTCAAAACGTTTTTTTTGGTGCAGCATTATAACGCTAGGTGTCTCCGCACCTTACTTCCTGTGACATTTCCGGAAAATGGCGACTAGCATAGAGGAAGCTCAATGTGTGGCATGGTTTATTAAGATTGAATCTGGAACATAAACTAAAAGGAAAATGCTGTGGCCTCCTCACTAGGCGTTAACAATCCGAGATGCACTTAATGCTGAATTCCCTTAGCGGTGGATTGGGCGAAATTGTCCTTTGTTCTGGCCACCTCGTTCACCTGACCTGAAACTTCTGGACTTTTTCCTATGGGGTTTCTTAAGGACAAAATGTACAACACAAAAGTCAAAAGCGTGGCAGATTTGAAGTCCTGCATTGTTTCTGCAGTTAGTTTGGTAGATGAGGCGATACCGGGAAGAACATGGGCAGAGGTTAAATATCGTTTGGATGTTGTCCGTGCAACAAATGGTGCCCATATTGAACTTTATTAATTTACCAAAAAAACTTTTTGAGTTGATAAAGAAATTGTTGAAAACCATTTGTCTCTATTTTTAATAGTGTTTTTTATGTAATGATTAAAATTTGTCTAAAACATTTTGGAACACTCACATATTTAGTAACTCACATGTCCATGATGTTGCAATTGAATGGGGTAGAATTTGCAATTTGATTCACATGTCCATTGAATATACAGGTTGAAGTCGCATTTAGATCCAGGCCCAGCTTTAGCATTTAATGTGCCGTTTACCCGCACATAAATTTAAGTGCTGCAGTTCCATTGCAGGGCAATCTTGTCTTGCAATTGATACTTTATCCAGCAAAATGACTTACCGGTTTCTCTAAGACCGTCAAGAAAAATAGTCTCCCTTTTAGCGTCTCGTTGCGTACCGCATTTAATATATGATTGTACACAATCACCTATTATCCTTTTAAGAGCGATGTTTGATCTACCAACTCTTGCATTCTTGCCCGTGTGTACGCAGTCTCCAGCGATACCAGGGGATTTGAATCCTGGAACGCTTCCACTTCATGATCAGCGACCTGGTGCAATTAAAGCATTTCTGGATAATCCTTGAGTCGGCTTTCATTGTTCATGAGATATTCATCTAAATAACTCAATGTAAGATAGAGCACTGCAAGATCGGTTACATCTGAAATGAGTTAATGCCGTTAGTTTTCTGACAACGCGTCTGCAAAATTATTCCACATTCGCTTAGGTTGCTGGGGATTACAGTACGTACGCCAAAATGATTGTAAATGGATATCTGAGTTGTCGAAACATCTGTAAACCAACTGCCATCCTTCATCGTCCTCTAGCAGCCCTAAAAATAATGCAGCCTCCTGTAAAGTATCTTGCAATATACCGACAAGTCTTCGAACGCCTTCAAATGAATTTTGACTACGAAGATAGCTTACCAATCGATCCTGTCGACTTTAAGAATCCGTTGGATTCGCAGAGGCTTTTTCGACCTACGCGAGAGTCTGAAATATTTCTCTTCATCGGCGCTATTACCCTATTTATTAAGAATCGTTAATCACACTGTTTATACACTATCTACTAATAGTATTATATGCATCAAACAATTATTTTTCGACTCTCCCACACGTAGAATTGAAATAGATAACGACTTCTACTAGTCAATCCAAATTTGAAAATTTGAAAGTTTTAGCGAATTTACTTGATAAAGCACTGTTAATTTTGATTAGGACTGGGTTATATTGATAAAAAGAAAGGAGGTTTTTAATTGCTTACATTTGTCGCGTCATTTACTTTTGTTGCATCATTTGTTTCACTTGCCGATGCTAAAGAGAAAGACAAGCTCTGGCCAACACCTCCTAAAGAGAAAGCCTCTGCAAGGAAACCGTCATACATTGTTACATCATCATAGTAGTGCAAATTCAGGGTTTATTATTTGTAAAAATACTGTGATTCTCAGTCAGACTGTGCAGGCTTTCTGAGCCAACGACTATCTGTCACGTTCCAATTGTATGCGCAGTGGAAAGTGCGGAAAATGCTGAGTAACTGAATGACACAAGCCAACAATTTTAGTCAGGGAACCAAACGAAAACAATTTATTGAAATAAATTAAATTAGTAACTGAATCAAGCAAAACGTTTCTTGCACAGAAATCTACTTATTCTAATTCAAAAGCTTACATCTAAGCAAAGTTAGCTCTTACTACTGAAAAATTGCCATAGCATTCAAATAATCAAATTAATCTTAATAACAGTCTAGCTATACTCAAATATCTTAAAATCGTACATAAACGTTATGACAAAAATAAACATGATACTACATCAATATTGAAAGCAATAATTCTTACCCTTACAGAACTCAGTTGCGAACGCCAACAAAAACTTAATTTAAAGGGTCAAAGGCTCACTTGCCTAACACAGTCATAACATACTACTAAAGACTTTCTAATTCCAATTTGACTTCAAATTAGCAATAGTTAAGAGTCCAATAGTTCATCAACCAATGTACTATAAATCAGCTAGATATAAGTGCACACTTCTAATAATAGTTATTCAAAAGTGACAAATTTCATAATCAAACAAATAATGCGTAAGTATTCATGTAATACATTCTTACATTTCTTTTCATTCTTTGAATGCTGAAAATTTTGGGCTAACAATTTTATCCAACGTGTATCAGTAAACTAAAGTCCACAGTTCATGCAAAAAGAAAAGAGTCTCTGCTACCACAAGTATGCCCAATTGTAATTAAATATGTTTAACTGCTTCAAATTGTAATTTAAGCCACAACTATAAATGAATACATTTTACAAACACATCTTTTGCGAATTACACACTCGTACTCGTTAGCTAAGCTAATATTGTACTACCATAAATTGCACTCGGCTTAAAACTTCACTAATTTTACTGACAGTTTGAAACACACACTATTTCTCAGAATATTGGGAAAACTTTCCATGTGCCGTAAATAGAATTTCACTCTACGACCACATGGCCCCGTCAATATACGGCCGTCAAAGAATTTACATTTAGCACACAATATAGGCTGAGGAGTAAGCCTCGGCTATTTTGAACTCACGTAGCTTATCCCGAAATTTAAGCATATATAACGTATTCAGTACTCACAGTTTAAGACATGAGCTTTCAATGGCGTACTTTCAGATATCCCCCGCTATCTGTAACGTGTATGAGCAGGCTAAATAGTAGCTGACGCAGTGGAAATTTAAAAGTACACGTAAACAGTGGTAGGGTATAAAAATAAAATGAATTTAATATAAAACATGGAAATTCAAAGAATAAAATAAAATGAAAATGAAATGAAATGAAATCCTTAAGCTCTAGGCAAAATCTACATAAACAATTTCTCATTTGGCAAAAGCAACACAGTTTACAATCAAAAGTAAAACACTTCATTTGCATATGAGATCAACTTATAAGTAACCTTAAACTTCTAGGTTAAGAAAACATCGGTTACAAACTTCTATCCTAAAGCAATAGATAACAAAACAAGCAACTCGGTAGACTCACCGAATTTCTAAAAAAAAATGAAATAGCGTTACACACAACTAGTTATGGTTCTCTTATTACAACAACAAAAAAGCTCTTAACTATCATATGGGATAAACAACTGCATAAACATCAAAGCAGGCTTATCCGTTAAAAATGAAATCTATTTCTACTTGAAATACAAAGTAATATCAAAGGGCTGACGAAGTGTAAATCCACACCTAATACAAAACTATTTTTAGCTTAAGGAAAATATTCAGTCCCATACACTTATTATCCACCATGAAAATAATAACATGTCACATGCTTTAGAGTTCACAAGTTCCAATGTCACATCCGGTAAATCACAGAAACACTTGTTTGAGAACGTAATTAACATACAGCACAAAATCACGCTAATAAGTAAAGGTCCAAAAATAAGGTTAATGTCCAGTCCAAAATGTCTTTAGCAAATAGGAGCAATGAAAACAACAAACTTTACAAAAGGCACATTTCTGTTACGTTCGCCGCTCTATGAAAAAAAAAACCCAGAAAATTGTAACTATCATTAATAAAGAACACTGGACACAAGTAGGAAATTTTGACCTAATTAACTTAGCCGAAGGAAATTTTGCCACTACGAGTAGGCTTCCGCAAAACACTAGCACTGGTAAACAAAACCGTGCCCGAAGCTTAAATAGGCCCAGAGACCACAGGGCCAAGCCCCTCGAATACTCGTGCCGACTCTATGTTCACGCTGATATAAGTCACTAAATACTGTGCCTATCTCTCGATAGCCACAGCCCATTAACGAAAAAGTGCTCACATATAACGTGGACGATATTTCTATCGCTTTCAGCAACGGGTAGAACTGGTTACGGGCATTCTCCTTCCATACGACGAAACCGCTGTTCGAGTCGTGCTTCTCCGTAGCAGGATTCTCCGCCACGAAAGCTTGCCGGCATGGCTCCAACGCTGTCGAGGTGACTCCGACATTACACGGCAAGCCGCGACCCACGACGCCGCACAAGCCGTCTCGGACTTCACCGCTCGGTTTCAACGTGTAAAGCCCCTTCCTCCTTGTGCTTTTGCTTTTGCTCTCGTCTACCTTAGGTCCGACCTCGTTGCTAACCGCACGTTGACTTAATCTTCTCTCTCGTTGCCGCCAGAGACCATCTATAAGGAGACCTGACATTTGCAGCTTTTCCCATACAAACTTTGTAATATCCGCCCTCTGGATAAAACCAATGAAACATTGTGGACCGCTCATGAATGACATCGTATAATTCAGTCACAATTTACGTCAATATAGTATACTGCTTCCTCTACTGAATCTTAAAATTTCTTTTCTGAGTTTCTTTAAAATTGCATTTTATTTATTTCATTTTCTTTGGTTTCATTTTATTTACTTAACGGGTGTTATTTACTTTATTCCTTTATTTACTTCAATTTATTTTACATTGCATTAATTCCTGTTAAATGTTTATGCTACAAAATGAAAAATTAAATTAGTTCATATAAAAAACCCACTGACATTAAGTTCAAACATTTAATTAAGCATTAATAAACATGTTAACACGTAGTAGAGTAAAAATAAAAAATAAAAAAAAATAGAGTAGACATGCAAAAAACAAAGCATTCGTTGCTTCATCATGAAACATTATTCATTATGGAATAAAAGCAATTTGAGTAAACTACAATCTAATGATTCATACATATAGATTCTGGTATCCTCTTAAAATACATTGACTGTTACGAACGATCATCAGATTCATGCATGAACAATAAATTCTTCATTCCTCGTCAGCACTATTGCTCCTCGTCGCATCATGCTCTGATATTTTAGTAAAAACTGCAGATATTTTTACTAAACGCTTACTATAACGCTGCAGATGACATGTTCAGATAAAACTGGCGATGCTTCCATTGACGATTCAATGTTTCAAGATCAAAAACCACTATATCTCCACCGTGCACTAACGTTCTTCCCTGGTGGAATGCTCACTGCTTGACATGTCAGACACATGTTAACGAACTTAACAGTCGTTTCCAACTTTCATTTTCACTTTTATTGAAACCAATACGTCATCACCCGCAGCGCCATCTGGATAAAACTTATGGAACAGAATCTCTACGTGAAAAATGCGCATTACACGTAAAATGAGCAAATGCCAGGTCTCCTTATTGATCGTCTCTGGTTGCCGTCTCGAACTTTCAAAATCTGCCACTCGATTATGATCTTCGATCCCATTGGCTGCCTTGCGATGATTCGTATGACGACACTGTTTGCTCTGCTCCGCCCCCGTCTTCGAACGATAGCAGTATCGAGAGCGAAACCTCGAGCCAGTGTCGCCAAAATTCGAACTCCGTGACACTATCTCTTGTAAATGCCGATAGCCCTCGTGGAAATGCTCCGGTCCACTGCTGTCGTTGCATAACGAAGACTCGCGAAGCCTCCTCTTCTACGAATATCTGACGTCCAAACGGGTTAAGAAATTTACTGGAGCTGACGGTGCAAGCTGCGGCGGAATCTCTTGCTTCAAATTCAATGAAATTTCTTTGCAGCGTTTACGAAGTGGCTGAGGGTTTTCCTCCACTTGCTCCCGTTTGCTGTCTTCCGACGCTGTGGCGTTGTTTCTCGTCGCTCTCCCCTCACTCGCTATTCCAGTCGAGTTCCGCATAGAAGTCGTCCTTCTTGTAATCAACCGTTTGGCTTCCACTCAACGTGCAGCATAACCTTCTGCTCTTTTCCCCAACGTCGCTCTCCACTCCTCCTCTTTTGCTCTCGTGTTCTCCTTTCTTCTCCCTTCGGTTCCTCTGTGTTTTCGAGTCGAATCACCCGCTCAACTATGTGTGCACTTTTTCGACTGGTATCTTTGGAATGTTGCCGTCAATCCCGCGTTTGGTGAAGTTGTTTTGTTTTCTGATGAAGCACAATTCACCAAAGATGGTCTTATCTA
This sequence comes from Rhysida immarginata, assembly GCA_023313115.1. NCBI lineage: Eukaryota > Metazoa > Arthropoda > Chilopoda > Scolopendromorpha > Scolopendridae > Rhysida > Rhysida immarginata. Next base: position 292,345 of record JAHWFO010007443.1, read on the forward strand.
TTGCCACAACCACCAGGTGTGGAACGACACAAACACTTTGAAGAACTCCTGTAATTGTCTGTGTTGGTAAATAAATTTTTCCCGCAAAAGCAGTATAAAGAAAAGTTATTCGTTCCGACTATCTCTACTACCTCTCCAAGTTTGACAGTGGAATTAGTTTTCACCATGTATAACACTTGCTGATATCCCTATTTGTTCGACCTATTTGTTTGATGAAATTTTGCAATAACTGAATTTGAATATGAATAAGAACACATCATAAAATTTTAGAGTTAATGAAGTAAATATTCACTTTAGAAAACAAGAATGATTTTACCGCCCGAGCAGATAAAGAGAGCACATTTTTCTGTTACAGCATCATACATGGATACATACAATTAACCTATATTATAAAAAACTTCAGAGAAAATACAGGGTGATTATAATTAAAGTTACGACTTCAAAAATCGATAATATGAAAACTACTCGTCATAATGACCTGATACTTTAGCAGAACAATCGTGAGACAATGGAATGTTGTTTGGCGAAGGAAAAAAAATAGTTCCAAAATCTGCCGATAGATGGCGCTGGCAGAGTAATATCAGGGAAAAAAACAAAATTGGATTCGTGAAACAAGAATTTTGTTACCAAAAGGAAACAGTAGAGTTCAGGGGTTTAAGAAAAATTTATTAGCGAAAAGACAAGAATACGTGTTTACAGCGACAACACTAGCTACATTCAAAAACTCCGTGTTAGTCGTGTTAAGCGTGTCGTGTTGCTAAAATCTGATGTCACTTCCTGCACGAACCGTGTCCCGTTATTGCAACACGCCTAGCACGGAGCACGGGCTTTTTACGTCCGTGTTCGTGTTAGTTCTCTAGCACGATATTGGCGCGCATGCTCATTGTGGCATTCCTCATCTCTCTCATGAAAAGCTGTAATGGCGGAAAAACGCCGCTTCCCTGAATATTTTATAGTTATACGAATTAATTGCGCCATCATCCCATGATTAATTAGTGTAGAAGGAATTCTATTTATTCAAGAACATCGGTTATGGAAAGTAAAAAGTTATTTTTGATAATCGGAGAAGATTGGGTCGAAAGTAAAGTGCCTATCGCTAATAGCTACACTATCTCCATCTGGTGGGAAAATTGTAACCACGATAATTAGGACCACGACCTACTGGATACTAACGACCTGTTCATTTAGCTGATTTCCATTGTTGTTTCAGGCAGACAAAGCAATACCGCCTAGAGAGAAAGCCTGCTTACGGAAAAATCATACATTGTTACATCATCTACGGTAGGGACAATTTCGTGCTCATTGATAGAAATATGATCAACAATACCCTACCGTAGGTGATGTAACACAATACTCTGCCTGATCGGTCTCAACACAAGTGGCAGCACAAATCGTGCTCAACAGCACAGACGACACGAGCACATTCAAAAATTAACTCAGCACGGATCGTGCTATAGCTTAACACGACACGCTTAACACGACTACCACGGAGTTTTTGAATGTAGCTAGTGATAATGCCAAAAAAACAGAGCTTCATCGAACAAACATCTTATAGAAGATTAAGGCATAAGTTGTTCGATATTGCCTCCACCTTGTTCCGCTACTAATTGGAAGCGCAAAATGGCATGCTCCACAGCAGATCGGAGGGATCTGTACTGATGCAATGGATGTGTTGTGTCTCGCTTGCCTTCAAGTTGGCTAGATTCTCAATCCACCCGCTGTAAACAACATTCTTCAGATGTTCCTAAAGCCCCTAAAGCCAGAAATCACACGGGTTTAAGTCGGGGAACGTGGCGGCCACGTTGTTGGAAAATGGCGGCTTATGATCCTAGCATCTCCGAAATCAGCACTCAGAGCTGCTTCACAGGAGTAGCAATGTGCGGAGGAGCGCCATATTGCATAGCCAGAGTCATGATGAAGCATTCAAGCAAAGAGCTGGTGCTCTGTATTTTTATGTCTGCGATGTGCATGTCACGTAATAGTAATTTGCACATCTTGGTCAGGTAACTTTTCAGTGCCGGAGCAACACCTCCTAAAGAGAAAGCCTCTACACGGAAACCATCATACATTGTTACATCATCATAGTAGTGCAAATTCAGGGTTTATTATTGGTAGAAATACGAACAACAATGATGATGTAACAATGTATGACGTTTCCGTGCAGAGGCTTTCTCTTTAGGAGGTGTTGCTCCGGCACTGAAAAGTCACCTGACCAAGATGGGTCTATTAACAATGTAACTTTCATTGTTTCCATCTTGTACTTTAACAATCAATGTTCTTTCCTTTGTTGAAAACAATGAAGGTTGGATTGTTAATAGTCCTATCTTGGTCAGGTAGCTTTTCAGACTTGCGGTTAGAGCCTGAGTTGCATGAACCAATCAGGAAAATTTTACTACTCTCGGCGCTTCGCGCCTTACATACTCTCGGTCCTGCGGGCCTCATTGGTCACTGTTTTCCGTTACTCGAACGCCTTCGGCGCTCTGTCTACGACGTCCCCCTCCGGGGGCAAGATAATGATATATACCCCAACCTATTTGGTTACAGGGGGCAGTTGGTTTCCCCCCGGCCGGTTACAGGAGGCTAATGGTCAGTACTTATTTTATTAGTGACGTCAAAATCTTTCTTCACGTTCATTGGTTCATGCAACTCAGGCTCTAACCGCTTTTCTTTTCAGTGCCAGAGACTGTATTTCGCGTTAGCCACGTTTCACTTGCGGATTTGCGTCGAGGCCAAGGAGAGCACTCAAAAGACACATGGTCATCGGGGTCCGGCCAACAATTCTCCATTCTCCGGACTTCATTGTCTCCATCTTGAATTTTAACAATCAGTTTCTTTGTTTGTTGGAAACAATGAAGGATGGATTGTTGCCCGGACCCCGATGTTCATGTGACTTTTGAGTACCCAGGCCTGTCTCTCGTTGGCCTCGATTTGCGTGATATGACAGAATGCAAAGCATTTTATATATTAATTTACCTAAATTCCTTAACTCATGGGATTACGCATTATACATATGAGGCTACAACTCAAATTTTTACAATCATCACCAACAATGATATTTCTAATTAAATATAAACTGGAGATGACTTCCAAACATGATGTATACGCCTCTACCAGTCGGGCTATTGCAGACACTTGCACAGCCATGTCACAAGGTGTCTTAAAGACAATCAAGGTTGAAATGGGAGGCGGGCACCTGGCTCACAGAACGAGATTTATCCTATCCAACCATCAGAAAGCTTGATGAACTCACAGATAAATAATTAATTATATACTGGAGATGACCTCCAAACATGATGTAATAATTTATCTATCGAAAAACGGAATGAAGAGGCATCGACCATGATAGTCGAGATTCCTGGTTCGAATCCAGGTCGCAGTATTCTTCCTTACATTTTTCGATCAAAAAATTATCTTACTTAATAAAAACGTTATTCTGTCCGTCATCATTGGCTTTTCTTCACTTCTGACTAAACCGTAAGAGTTATCTTGATGAAAGAATCATGTTCTATAGGTCGATGGTAGATAATTAAAATGCATTTAAGTTCAAAAAAAATTGACTTCAGGTTTGGTCAAGATAGTCGATTTTATGCCAAACTTTTTACTTTTTTTCAATTTAAAAGGAGGTTTTTTAAGATATCTCGACAAAATAAAAAGTGAAATGTAGCTTCTAATTAGCTTCATTCATCGATGTATAAATGGTGTCAATCAAATTTTTCATTGCAAAGTTATATCCTTTTTTGAAAATTTCAATTTCAATATCAATTTCAATTTCAATTTAATCTTACCTAATAAAAACATTATTCTGTCCCCGTTATCATTGACTTTACCTCACTTCTGATCAAACCATAGGAGTTACCTTGATGAAACAAAAATGCTCTATAGGCCTATATTAGACAATTAAAATGCATTTAATTTAAAAATTGATATCAGGTTTGGTCAAAATAATCGATTTTATGCAAATTTTTCACATTTTTTTTCAATTTAAAAGCAAGTTTTTTAAGATATCTCGACAAAATAAAATATGAAATGTAGCTCTATTCATCGAGGTATAAATGGTAACAAATGAAAATATCCCAGGGAAATGGATGGACATCTTAGAATTACGACCAAAATTTGCATAATACCTAAGAAATATGATAACTAACATAGAATACGTAGTACAGATACCAAAAATAAAAATCATACCACAAATAACAAAGAAAAGCACTAATAACAATCATCAATATAAAAACAAATGACACAAACACAAATCTATCTATCTATATATAAAAAGAAGGATGTTTGTGGGTCTGTGCGTCTGTGGGTCTGTGTGTATGTTTTTTATACAAATCTACAGTTGTATTCCGATCTTGATAAAATTTCGCATACATGACCTTCAAAGCATGAGGAAGGTCACTGTCTACCTCAGATTTCGGAAAAATAATAAATATCGATATTCATGGTTATGGCAAGGCATATTAATGAGAAATATCTCATGACCAACAATGCAAGGCAAAGTTTGTACAACAATAGGTATCAACAATGGTATCAACACGCAATTCACAAACGCTCTGCATGGACCAACAATCAATATCTCATGACTAACAATGAAAGGAAAAGTTTGTGCAAGTGTAATTATCCCGGGCAACGCCGGGTACCTCTTCTAGTTTTGTAATAATAAAGAAAAATGGAGCACCACCAACATAATTTACCAAATACCTTGCACCAATTGTGAACACATTTACGCATACGAATAAAAGAACATGAAAGGGCATTTCGTAACAAAGATAGAAATAATCATTTAGTTAACCATTGCATCAGTCAAAATCATACACCAAAGTTAAAATCATCTGTAAAGAGAATAATTACAAGAAAAGATTAATAAAAGAAACCATCATCATTACAAATGATAAAAACTTAGCCAAACCTTCAATTGACATCAATAATAAATGGAAAATGCTTTTAGAAAAAACTAGCTGATATGCACGGCTTTGCTCGGGCTGGCTGTTTGATGAAATTTTGCAATATCTGAATTTTGAATATAAATAAGTCACATGAAAAATCCTTACAGTTATTAAAGTTAATATTCACTGTGGAAAAACGAATAGAATTCTTTAAAATGCTCGCACCGGAATTTCCTGTTCATTTGGGTTTGCCCAGGAAAATTCGACATTGCATCCTCAACATTTTAGAATATCAGAGAAAGGCCATGAGTATTGAATTATTTCTGTCTATATTAAAAGATACTTTATAGATGGGTTCAAAGAGTCGAAGAACTCTGCTGACAGCCTCGTCTACATCCCTCATCAACATGTAACCGTTTCAATAGAGTTGTATTCAATCACAGAGCGTGGAATCATGGCCTGAATGTGGTTGTTTATATTGACAGTATCAGTTTTAGCAGCAAGGATTGCCCTCTCACGCCATCAGTTTATTGAATTATTTATTTATGTACTAGATGATATACCCGGTGTTGCACGGGCTCTTTATTTGATGAAATTTTGCAATATCTGAATTTGAATATAAATAAGAACACATAAAATAATTTTTAATGCACTTTGGAAAAACGAAAGAATTCTTTACAATGGTCTCACTTGAATTTTGTGTGCAATTGGGCTTGCCCAGGAACATTCGACATTGCTTCCTTAACATTTTAGAATATCAAAGAAAGGCTCTGAATATTGAATTAATTCTGTCTATATTAAAAATACTTCATAGATGAAATATGAGAGTTGACGAATTCTGTTAAGCCTGATCAACATCCTTCATCAACATGTAACTGTTTCAATGAAGTTTTATTCAGTCAGAGAGCGTGGAATCATGTCCTGAATGTGGTTGTTTTTATTGACAGTATCAGTTTCAGCAGCAAGGATTCTCACACAATCAGTTGTTAATGATCAACTCATATTCTTTATATGTTTAGAGAAACATTATCTATAACTTCTAAAGGAATATAAATTTTTTACATTACAAAAAACATGTGAAAAATAAATTTTCCGCAATTATTTTAGCTCATTAGGGAAAGTACCGTCACTTTTCACCAGAAGCTTGAGAAGTTGTATTCTTTTATTGGGAACTTTAGCATAAAAGCTATTTATAAGAATGCGCCCTTGGCCTGTACGTTTATCCGGCCGTCCGGCGTTTGAAAACTTGAAAACGGATTAACTTTTTCAAATTCTCTATACAGAAACATAACCATAAAGTCTTAGCTCGGCCGTATCAACTTTTTAGAAGTTTTCGTGGACCCCTTCAATTCGAATTCACGTGCTAAAACAGTGCGTGTAAAGTATAAAAAAGATAATGGCATTCCATATAACAATCGATTTATCAAGAAGGAATACATTTTTAATTTCTGTTCATCTTTTAAGCATTATTGACATCGGCGCGCGCACGTGAAATCGGTTTGTCGACGCACGATTGCTCAAGTACTCATAATCTATATATTAAGTAGCGGAAGAATGGAGCCATTTATTGGTTTTTTAATGTCAGTCCGTCCCTTTCATAATTTCTACATTTTTTGATGTAGAAGGGTTGAAATTCGGAATATAGCTTACTATGGGCATGCCCATCTGTACTATTTAGTTTGTAGTTTGGTTTTGATTTGTATATTGGGTCGGAATTTCGGGGTTGGGATTCGGAGAGGGCAACATGTCGTGTGCAATTTTGTTACGTAAAGGCGTGAAATTCGGTATTCATATTCCTCTATGCAAGATCTATAGTACTATGAAGTTTAGGCCAAATTGTTCCAAGGGGGTCAGATTTGTGGGGGTGGCAGTCACTTGGTCCTTAGAACTATGGTAACATATAGCATGTGATATATCATACGTCCGGAAATGATGAGAAAGGAAAGAAGAGGTTTTTTACATTTTCTACATATTACGTTTGAGAAAATCAATTTTTTTGATTAAAAAACTTGGGGAGAAGTAAAAAGTTCACATAAAGGGGTAAAGATAGATGACCTCCGATCCCCCCCCTAACCTCACCCCCCCCGCGGGGGGGGGGGGGGGGATTAATTACTTTGTAATAAATGTTTAAATGTGTTTCTGCTTCACTGCTAAAGCTCCTCCTTGGATTGTTTACAAGATTTTATTTGATTTAGAATAATTTCTTACATCTCTCTAAAGATTTTAATAAAAAATAATGAATTTTATTTATTTATTACTTTTTATAACCATCCCCCTTTAAACGTGAGTCATTAAGGCATGCAGCAATGTAAACTTTATTGTTTCCAACAAACGAAAAAATACTGATTGCTAAAGTCCAAGATGGAAACAATGAAGATTAGACCTATTGTTTCAAATCCTAGACCAATCAGAAAGCCGAATGCCAGCCACACACATCTCAGTTTTATATATAAGATTACTTTATATAATTATTTCCCTTGACAATCATTAAGGCAAGCATCGTAGCTGACGAAAAAGACAGGCAATAGCACTAAATCACGGTCTTCTAGAAACTACCAGGCCTGAACATGGAAAAGATAAAACATTGTTACGTCGAACCGGTGGTGCTTTTACAGAAGTTAGTTCAACGTCACAATCTTAGTGCTTCAACAATACATCATTGACATCATGTTCAGGCTTGGTAGTTTCTAGGAGGGCGTGACTAAATAGTCACCTGATCTTATTCAAAGTAACAATGTAACGTTCATTGTTTTCAACAAACGAAAAAATACCGATTTCTAAATCTAAGATGGAAACTACGGTCTATAGATATACATGGTCATCGAGCGTCGGCCATTTTCCATTGTTTCCAGAAGCTAAGGAAAACAGATAGCGCCAGGTGCCGCATAGATCGACCGTGATCTGCGATAATTTTTCATTGAAACTGAAAATGAAAGTAAAGTTTCTATCTGTCGATAGGGCGGCGCTGCAGGAACAGTTGGGCCGATTGTACATGCAGCGCCACTTTTCAATAGAGTTCCTGCCCTACGCGAGCTAGAAACTTTAGCTTCATTTTAACAATAACCATGAATATCTATAGACCGTGATGGAAACCTATGGCATGTATCAATTTCATCAACCATTGTTAACGCAACATACAAACATCACCAGCCAATTGTTGATGCAAAAACGACGGGCGGATTGTTCACACGTGCAAGCAAACGAACATAAACCAAGTCTATTTCATATATATTATTAATTTCTGTGTTTTTGAGAGACTTATGTCCAGTTTTAGATTTTTCCCATTATTATGGTAATATTACATATCAATATTTTAAATTTCAACTTTATAGCTTGCTTCCAAGTTGCATTTTAAAACCGGACAAATGTATTTACATTGTGCTTTACATATATAGATAGGAGATAATCAAAATCTAAAAACCAGTAACAATACTTTCTCTAACAATACTTTCTCACACCTAAATAATCCAACACATCACCGACATTGTTCTTCTGAATCTTTATTGCATTATTCTGTTTTCAACTAACTTCTTAAGTTCGAATCGTCTCCTCACAACTGAAATCATGCCAAGACGTAGAAATATTTCAGAAAATGTTGAACCAAGGCAGTTGAGAAGAACTGCAGCCAGAACTAAACTTGAACGACGAGAAAATGTTCGAAGACAACAAAATGAACAAAATGAAAGAAGAACAGCAAGTACAGAAGCTCAGCGTTTGCATCGATCGAGACTTACACCGCAACAAGCAAGAGTTGTAAGATTAAATAATAGAAAGACGTCGTCAAGATAATGAAAGACATCGTCAAGTTCGAGATAGAAGTCAAATTGTTGAAAGAAATCACATTATTGAAACTATTGAAACTCACTATTGTGGACCAATGAATTTAATTTGTCGTTTTTGTGGTGCAAAAAATTTCGAACTTGAACGATCCTCAGGAGGAGTAAAAGAATTCAGAAGTTGTTGTAATTTTGGAAAAGTTCGTCTTTATACCCCAATCAGTGCTCATAATCAACCTTCAGAATATGCAATTTTTCTCAGTGAAATGCTTTCAAATCCTGATCATCAGTACTACAAGTATTTTCGTGAAAATATAAGGTCGTACAATAGTTCTTTGTTTTTTGCGTCATTAGGAGTAAAATTTCACATCCACCTGGATGCGGACCTTATGTTTTTCGAATACAAGGTCAAGTATGTCGCGCAACTTCAACACTTCATCCAGGAGCAGGAGAATCTCCAAAATATAATCAATTATATGTCATCGACACCTCTACTCAAGCAACAAATTAAAGATTGAACAATCCACAAAATCATAATCTTATGCGAGAAATTCTCTACACAATTGATCAATTCATGAGAGAAAATGATAGAAGAGCACAAACATTTAGAATGATGAAAGACGTGGAGGCAGAAGATTTAGAGCGAGCAAAACAACTCGGTAATCAAATTCCGATTGTAACAATGTTTATGAAAAGAACTCCACGATCGGAAAGAAGATTCAATGCACCAACTGCAAATGAGATAGCTATGGTATTTGTCAACGATGCTGATGGTGAGCCACCATTCGCAAGAGATATACGAATCTATCCATCATATTTGTCCAGTAATCCTAACGGAAAATTTGAAAAAATAAACATTCTGAGTCCATATCTTCATCCTATGACCTTAAAAAGAGGATTTCTACATGCACACATTGTTATCAAGTTGGTCAGGCTGATAAATTCAAAACTGCAGAATCTATCGACCGAGTAGTATGTGCCGAAATTCCAGATAAAGAAAGTGATTCAAGATTGTTTGAGATTTTTACAAGATGTATGATTCATTGGCCTTGCGGACAAATTAATCCAAATTCTCCATGTATGGAAAATGGAAAGTTTAAGAAAAATTTTCCAAAAGATTTTGCGATGACAACAGTAGCCAACTCAACAGGTTATCCCATTTATCGTCGAAGACCAGAAAGAACTGCCATCGTGAGAAATGTTAAAGTTGATAACAGATTTGTCGTTCCATAAAACAGAATTTTACTTTTACGATACAATTGTCATATCAATGTTGGAGTTTGCACATCTCTACAGGCAATTATTTATATCTATAAATATATTTACAAAGGATATGATTGTGCAAAGATTGGTTTAATGTCAGGAGAAAGACAATTGTCATACGATTAAATCAAATCTTTCATAGAATCAAGATATCTTAGTGCAAGCGAAGCTATGTGGCGTTTGTTGGAATATAAGATGCATGATAGATCACACAATGTAGTCAGACTTCCAGTTCATCTTCCAAATCAACAGCAAGTACAATTCGAAATAGGAAATGAAGAGGAAGCATTGAATGATGCAAGAAATCAAATTTCAAAATTAACAGCTTGGTTTACTATGAATAATGAGAATGAAAATGCAAATCGGTATTTTCATTAGCGAGCAGCTGCCACTGCTTGAGAGCTACGTGTAGTCAACAATTCCGACAGCAAATTTGGTGCTGGTATTGGACTTACAAGTGTCAAACTGCCTCAGCCCGGAGTTAAACCAATTTTCAGTATAAGAAAGGATAGTCTTCATTTTCCCCTGGACGACTTCCGGATACATACGGCAGAACCTCGGCGCCTTTGCCCATTACAACAGGTAAGCCATTTTGCATTCATGTTAAGAATATACGGCTCTGTTGTAGTCACTCTCCTCCGTGCAATTTTCTCGCGCGCAAATAGCTTAGAAGCAATGCTTGACGCCAGAACATAACGTAATTTCGGAGAGCTATCTCTCTTGCTAAATTTTTATTGAGTAAGATTAATGCGCGTCAGTTATCGTATTTCTCTATAGAATTGGAGTCCTATATTTATATCAGTAAAGTAGGGACATCGTTACGCACATATTTACTATCCTAGACCTCTCTAATATTTTCATTTTATATTATCTTCTTTATTAGTTTTCCTGTGGATTCGCTCAGGGAGACAAACGCAAAGTGTGTCCGCTCTCCTGTTTAGCGGTACGTCACGAAATCATAATTGTATCAAGGAGGCCCTTCAAATGCGATCAGCTAGAAGAATTAGATCGTAGGGGAACCCTTTAGTTATACAGACTGTAAAACATATTTCTTGTTATAGTATTGTGTATAACTTTAATGTTAAATTAATCAGGTTCTATATAAAATGAACCGTATTTGTTCGATTTGAGAAATGTTAATTTCTTTGTTGCCTTAATACTCGTATAAAAACAAGTAATAAGGCAAGAAAATTAGAAAAACTGTCAATTGACAGCTTTGACTACGGAAGCTAATAATATTTATTTACCTTCCGCCGATTTTCCGCGTGTTAGCGGAAATCATAGGAGTTTGTATTCCATGCTTTATATGCAATGTAAATACTTTCATATGAATAAAGTTATTGTTAAATTATCTAAGGTATATTCTCTGTGTCTCGTAACATATACTTACCTTCCACTGCGCTATCTTTGCTGTACGTGACATAAGCTGATAGCCATAGGAGATTTTCGACAATGCTTACCAGTTGTACCAAGAGGAACAGCAACAGAAGTTATCGAAGCATGCATCAAATCATCAAATTTATGGCATCCTTTTATAAAACTTTCGTTGTTATCTAACTTGAGAAGTGCAGATCAAGACGATTTCAGTGAGTGGTTACTTAAAATTGGTTCTGGAAATTTTTTCAAGGATTGAAAATTTTGATCGTGATTTAATTGTAATTCCAAATGAAATGATGACTTGAAAAGCATCCGGATTGAGGGTACAAAAAAGTAGAACTCGCTGCACCTTTTTCCTATACGGATCGTGTGACAATATTTCTGCTGATGACGTAATGAAATCTGCAGCTGTTAAAAACTGCTGCGTGCAATTATTGTAACACCCTAAAGCAGAACGTTTTTCTTTTCTCGTCGCGTGGTGAAAATGACAGAAAACATTGAGCAACGACATTAAAGTGTTTTGAACAGCTAAAAGTAGCATTCGGCAATGACCCACAATATGGGCTTCTGGAGATTGGATATTGCACTACGACAGCGCTCCAACACACAAAGCACACATCATGCTGCAATTCTTGATAAAACACCACCTCGCTCAGGTCAGGTAGCCTCCCTACTCACCTGACTTAGCTCCATGCGACTTCCTCCCATTTCCGAAGATCAAGAAAGCGCTCAAAGGACAGTGATTTGAGGATGTGAATGTGACAATACAAAAAGCGATGGCGGACATCTTGGCCATCTCAAAGGAGGCATTCCGTACTTATTTCGACCAATGGCAGCAACGCTGGGCTAAATGCGTTGCTGCAGATGGTGCTTATTTTGAAGATGACTAAACATTTATGAGAGTTTGAACCATACATTTGTAGCCTTAATCCGGATATTTTCCGGACAGGCCACGTATTGGTTTTGCTCTGTTTGTATGGCTGTTTGTCTGTCCGTCTGTATGTCCGAATATTACTTGAGAATGCTTTAACCTTTTCAAATTCTGCTTTCGTTATTCGATAGAGACCCTTCCTGATATCACCTGATTCGTTTGTCATTGAAATCGGTCTAACAGTCACGTGATTATTGAGATCCATACTCCCCCCCCCCCATTAAATTTTTATTGGCAATACAGGGTGTTTCAAAATTATGTACAATAAATTTAGTGACATATTCTTCAGGTCAAAAGAAGACGAAAATGTTCTATAGCACTTTGTCTGGAAACGATTTATTTACGCGATACAGCCAAATAAACACGTGGCTCCAAATTACAGGAATTGTTCAAAGTGCCCGCCACTAGCTCGCACGCACGCTTCGGGTCGTTGCATGAACGACCGTCTGATGTCATGGAAGAGTTCGTCGCCCGCATTACGAACGGTTTGGCATGCATTTTTAATTCGTTGTCGCAGATCCATAATGTTAGGAACTTCTGTGCTTTAGGATCGTTTTCACATGACCCCACAGAAAAAAGTCCAAGGGATTAAGGTCGGGTGATCTTGCAGGCCAGGCTACCGGTCCACCTCGACCTATCCACCGATTCGTGTATGCAGCATTAAGGTGTGCTCGCACATCAAGGCTGAAATGTGCTGAAGCACCATCATTCATGAACCACATGTTAGATCTTATCAAAAGAGGAACATCTTCCAGTAATTCTGGCAATGCATTCTGCAGAAACAAAAGATACGTTCGCCCAGTCAATCGTGGTGGCAACACAAAAGGGCCAAGTAAGTTATTTCCGACAATTCCACACCAAATGTTCACGGAGAAACGCTCTTGATGCGCTCGAGCTCTGGTAACATGCGGGTTAGCATCTGCCCAATGGTGCTGGTTGTGAGAATTTACGATTCCTGTCCGGGAGAAGGCTGCTTCGTCCGTGAAAAGTATCTGGCTGAGACAACTAGGGTCTGCAGCATGACGACGTTGTATCCATTGGCAAAATCGTTGTCGGTGTGGATAGTCCGTTGGGTTCAGTGCCTGAACCAGTTGCAGGTGGTATGGATGCAAAAGCTGACGGTGAAGAATGCGCCAAACAAATGAGTGCGGAATGTGTATCATGGAAGAAATACGACGGGTGCTTGTCTGTGGTTCATCGTGTATGATGTCAATTATCACATCCTCCTCATCCGGAGAATGTGCTACAGGCCGCCCTTGTCCTGTTTGACGGCCAAAGAAACCACGCTCCCTCAAATGTATGTCGACAGATACAAATGTTCGGTTATTTGGCAAACGTCTATTCGGAAAGCGTTCTTGGTAGGGTCTTCTTGCTTCCACAGCGTTTCCGTCCGCAAGACCATACATTAGGTGCATGTCAGTGTATTCTGCACTGGAATACGTGTACATGACTTTTTTTTACGTAAATCGTAATGCGTATGTCAAAGCACGCAAACGTTCTGAAATTGATATTCCTAGTGGATGTACAGTAGTGAAACTATAGTAATGGAAACAACCGTACACAACTAATGGAACAACCCTAAAGTAGGTTTAAATGAAACAAACCACTCAACCTAGTGTTGGGTCGAAACGCTGGAACTGCTAAAATATCGTCCGCTAACTACCGTGCTTCCCTACTGTATGATATTGGATTACTCGCAAACAAATTGTTTCCAGACAAAGTGCTATAGAACATTTTCGTCCTCTTTTGACCTGAAGAATATGTCACTAAATTTATTGTACATAATTGTGAAACACCCTGTAGAAGCATGTAATATGTCATTCCAACGGGAATGATGAGCACAAGATGAATATGTATTCTTTTCGATTTTCGTCCGAGAAAATGACACCCCATAGAGTATTTCAATGACTGCTTATTACAAGCTTCAGCTATACAAGGTGATTCAGAAAGATAGATCAAGAATGAAATACCATGTACAGTTTGTAGCGGGAACAATATTTTTCCTGTAAACATGGGTCTGGAAATGCATCCTTACAGAGATAATGCAACTTGTACGAGGTAGGAATGACATTACGGTAGGTGTTCAAAATGCCGACCGTGAGCCTCGATGCTGGTGTTTAGTGTGCGGAAGAGATTCTCGCGAACTCTGGTGAAGATGTCCGGAGAATAACTGACTTCTCCACACGCTGTTGGCAAATCCTTTCCGCTTCAGTAACATTACCCTGTGCCTCGCCTTAGACGAGATGTATGTCCGCCAGCTCAGCATTAGTCAAGCGATGCATTGTACGACAATGGAGTTCATGTTTCGTTTCCTCTCTTTTAAAGGAGAGAACACGAACAATTTACATGTTTAGATCCTGATTTACATTGACCCTACCATTGCCGTCTGGGTAAAGCACATCCATTCCTACCTCGTACAAGTTGCATTATCTCTGTAAGGATGCATTCCCGGACCCATATTTATAGGAAAAATTTTGTTCCCCGTTATAAACTGTACATGGTATTACATTCTTGACCTACCTTTCTGAATCACCCTATATATAAGAATACAAGCTTAACCGGTACGTTTATCTGTCTTTGCTTCCATGATAACGTGAAAATGGATGAACTTAAATGTATCATCTTTTGATGCAGTTTCGTGGACCCTTCAAGCAGATGCACTAATATTATGAATATGAACTTAGGGCATTTTATAATATTTGTGTTATTTTATCAATCGAATCCTACTGATGAGACATAAGTGAATACCAGGGTTCGCGCTTACTCGCAATTTACGCGTCAAATGGGCACTTTTGCTAAAATTTGACTCGTGATTTTTTGACCAGCGAGTCAAAATTGACTTGTTAAAATTTTGAATATCATCGGCCTTTCTCATCACATTTTAACCTCATTTCATTTTGTCACACGGGGCCTTATTTACACTACATGATCAAAGGAGTTGGGACACCCCTGTGAACACATGGGGTGTTTCTCCTGGACTGGACTGGGCCCGCTCATCAAGGTGGACGGAAACCTCAATGCTGATGGCTGCAGAACCATTCGGGATAACGGGGTACTTCCAGCACTGTGGGAACACTTCGGTGACGGGCCGTTCCTCTTCCAGCACGACAATGCGCCTTGCCACAAAGCAAGATCCACATCTGACTGGTTTGACGAGATGCGGGTTGAAGAACTGGATTGGCCCGCTTAGAGTCCTGATCTCAACCCCATTAAACATCTTTGGGACGAATTGGAACGATGTGTGAGAGCCAGGATGGTTCGCCCTACATCTGCCCAGGAACTGACCACGACACTCCTCGAGGAATAGAGGTCAGTACCTGTAAACTTGTGGACAGTATGCCATGTAGAGTGGAGGCAGTGATAGCAGCTCGGGTTGGTCCTACACACCACTGATTGAAGCTTTTTGCAGCTTTACGGTAGAGCAAGAGGTGTTCCAACTCCTCTATA
The DNA here is from genome assembly GCA_023313115.1 of Rhysida immarginata. Taxonomy (NCBI): domain Eukaryota; kingdom Metazoa; phylum Arthropoda; class Chilopoda; order Scolopendromorpha; family Scolopendridae; genus Rhysida; species Rhysida immarginata. Next base: position 308,022 of record JAHWFO010007443.1, read on the forward strand.
GAGATTGTGGATGCATGTAAAAATATGGAAGTTATAAAGAATCTAAATTTTGACTCGTATCTTTTAAAATTTGACTCGCAGTTTTCAGGCTTGGGAGTCAAATTGACTCGTAGATATTTTGTCCTAGCGCGAACCCTGGAATACAATGTTACTTTTCGTTTATCATTTAACCTTCCTGTGCTGTTCGGGTCTTTTTTTAACCCAAATCTTTTTTCAATTGCCTATAACTTTTGTCTGTTTGCATAAATAGCCATCATCTTTTTTGACTTTTAATGACTTTTATTTTATTTGATTTTTATACTAAATAAAGTTAATAAATATACGAGGTCTGTTCAAAAAATACGTAGACTGTTTGAATTGCGCGGGCCCTGTTGGTCCCAATCAAAATCGCTTGGTGTCGCCATCTTCTGACAGATCCGCTGATTACAAGGCAGTTTTTTGATTGCAAATATCAATATTGGTTGATTAGCTACGCGGTTGTTTGTGAAGTGTGTTTTTTTTCGTTTGGCAGATTTTTAGAATGAGTGACTTGAACGAGCAAAGAGTTGCTGTGAAATTTTGTGTTAAACTCGGAAAAACTGCCACTGGACGAGTTGAAAAGGCCAGAAATGTGGACGAGAGGTGACTGGTTGTTTCATCACGACAACGCTCCAGCCCATTCAGCCCTCAGAACTCGAGAGTTTTTGGCCAAACACTCGATCACTGTTCTTCCTCACCCACCCTACTCACCTGACCTCGCTCCTTGTGACTTCTTCTTGTTTCCCAAACTCAAAAGACCTTTGAAAGGAAGGACATTTGAGACGATTCCCGACATAAAGGCAAATGCGACGAAGGCGCTGAAGGACATCACAAAAGAAGCGTTCCAGGACTGTTTCCAAAAGTGGAAACACCGTTGGGATAAGTGTGTGCGTCGGGGAGGAGAGTACTTTGAAGGGGACCCAGATGTGTAACTTCTGAATAAAGTATATTTTGTTTTATGACGTCAGTCTACGTATTTTTTGAACAGACCTCGTATTTTGTATCATATAGGGATTTTTTTTACACTTATGATGTTTGGGTCATTTTTGACCCATTGTTTATTTTGTTCAAAAAACATTTCAGTGAGTGTGTTATTCTTTGAAATTTTGATTTTTTTTTAATACTAGATTCTATGCAAGATTCTATTCACATGATTCTATTCTATTTTTTATACTAGATTCTATTCACATGACTCATAACTTTTACCATTCCTGTGCTGTTGGTGTCTTTTTTTGACCCAAATCGATTTTCAACTGCCTATAACTTTTGTCTATTTGTATAATTTATTTATATATTATTAAAATAAGAAAATCTGTGCAAAATCTTGCAAAAAAAAGTAATTATGGGTCATTTTTGACCCGAACACCATAAGTGTAAGGTTAAAACGAATAGAACAGGATAGTTAAGCATTGTTGACATCAGCTTGGAGCACGCGCCTGTTATGAAGCTTTGTCGAGACACATGCTCATTTCGTTTTTAAAATTCAGTGTTATTAAGCTGTTGATAAATGTCGCTAATTAACGTTTATTTATTTATTTATTTATTTATTTATTTAGAGAGGAAAGGATGAATTAACCCACAGGTGCCAGTATGGTCAAGAATGACCGACAGGTAGGCCACTGAGGGGCATCCAACATATAAATAAAATACAAATGCTAACTGATTAATATAAGTCATGATAATACAGACAACAATAAACTAAACATAACAATAAATACGGCGTAGTAATCAACAGCTGTAACAAAGTTCGTTAAATTAATAACAAATGTACTGTAACTAATATAAACTACATTAACAAGTCGTTCTAACAAATTCTGTGTTGATAAGAACAGTAAATTGATCATAACAAAATCATATGCGAAAACCAGGGTCAAGATTACGGACGTAACATAGGAGCTGCTTATAAAATTTGCTAAAATTCCTTTCAGAACGAAGATTGAGAGGTAAATGTGACCAAAACATGATGCCGACGTATGATAAACATCGTCGGCGATAATTATGTATTGTTAAAGGAGGAATAATTTGATCTTTTAGTCTTGTAGTGTAGTGATGGTTTGTTAGATTACGATTCAACTCAAAAGTTGGTGAGGCAGACCACATTAAATTAATAATTTTATGAACAAAAAGACAGACACGTAAAAAATACAACTGAGAAATAGTTAATATACCAAGTTGAGAAAATCTCGCTGTTACTGAAACAGTTTTCGGCAGTCCAAGGTATGATCTGACGAACCACTTTTGCAATTTCAATACTCTAGTGAGGTTTTGTTGAGTAGAAGAACCCCAAAACACTAGACAAAAGCTAAGATATGAATAAATCCAAGCATAGTATAATTGAAAAATAATTTTACTTGGCAGGTATCGCAGACGAGAAATAAGGCCCTGCCTTCTGTTCAGTTTAGATAGTAAAAGATCGATATGTAGATCCCAAGTAAGATCCCGAGTGATAGATACTCCAAGATAAGTAAAAGAAGTCACAGTTTGTAAAAGTTGATTGTCATACATTAATGAGAGTACATTAGGTACACCTCTTCTATTCCGCTGATAAAAAGACATCGCTTTGGTTTTATTGACGTTCTCGTGCAAAGAATTGTAGTTCGCCCACAGCTTCAAATCCACAAGCGCATTGTTGAGTAATACTAGCAAATCAGTTAATTTAGGGATCGCAGCTAAAAATGTGACGTCATCAGCGTAAAGTATAATCTTTAAAGTGGATTGCGGTTGAATATAATTAACAATGTCATTAACAAATAGACAAAATAATAGGGGTGATAAAATCGACCCCTGGGGTACACCTAAACTACGTACTATTGTCTCAGAAGTAGCATCAAATATTTGCAAAAAGTAAGAACGCTCCATCAGAAAAGACTTTAACCAGTATAAGGGCTGACCATAAATACCATAATAATGAGAAAGCTTACAAAGAAGTCGATCAACAGAAACAAGGTCGAAAGCTTTGGTAAAATCAATATAAACTGCTGATACATAATTTTTAGAAGCCATCTCAGCTGAAACATATTCAAGAAGCTCATAACACGCAGTCTCAACGCTTCGCTTAGGCACAAAGCCGTGCTGGCATGTGGTAATAAAATTGTTGGAGAATATGTATTGCGACAAACGCGTATGAAAGAGTCTCTCGAATACCTTTGCAAAGAACGGTAAAGAGGCAATAGGACGATAGTTGGCATAAAGAAGAGGGTCCCCTTTTTTAAAAATCGGAGTAACCCTAGCTTGTTTCAGAACTGTGGGAAAAACACCTTCATTTATAGAGTGGTTAAAGATATATGTCAAAGGAAGAGCTAATAATCGATTGAAGTTAGCCAATATTTTTGAGGGTAAGCCCAAAGGATCTAATGCCATAGAAGACTTCAGTTTACACATAACACTCTTAACCTCCTCCGAGGTAGTAGGGGGTACAAAAAAACTAGTAACATTATTATCAAACTGAACTGTATCCTCGTCATTGACAGAATCAATAGAGACATTTGATGGACCAGGCAACAAGGTCTGAAGAAATACTGTCAAGTTTTCTTTATTAACTTCACCTGTACCATCAAAGGGGAGGGGAGAAGATTTTCTGTCCTGAGCAAGGTCTTTTATGACTTACCATTTACTTTTATTGGAAATAATTCGCGAAAAGAGCCCTTTGAAGTATTCCCGCTTAACCCTTTTAATTTTTGCACGCACCTTGTTTGAGAAATCCTTAAAACGTTTAATATTTTCTGGAGTGGGATATCGTCGGGCGATTAAATAATATTTGTTCTTCATAGATATATCGCACAAGAGAGCGGGAGTAGTCCAGGGTTTCTTCGGCTGGGCAATAAATTTAGATGATTTCTGAGCACGTAGAAACGGAAGATATCGTTCGAAACCAAATTGAACATGGTGTAAAAAGGCGTCGAACATTAGATTAACATCTAAAGTATGAGATAATAGACAAGGCCAGTCAGTAAGAGATAAGTAAGATTCAAGAACTGCCAAACGGTGGTCAGAAATTAGACGTTTCCTATAAGCTATAGAAGGAATTATACTTAATTTAGTCGAGTTGAACACTAGTAAGAGAGGAAAATGATCAGTAATATGGACATCAAGAGAACAACTGAAGATAGGTACAAGTGTAGCAAAGCAGGAGTCAATCGCAGTATACTTCTTAAAAAAAGAGGAATAGTGCGAATACACGGAAATCGATGGAACTAAGCCTGCTCGTGTAATGGGATCAAGTATATAATACAAGTTTGGTGGTGGAGAACTAAAATCCACATTAAAATCGCCTGCGATCAATATTTGATAACCGGTCTGTTGATATCGGAGTAATAATTCTGTTAAGCAAGAATCGAACTTCTTCAGCGAACCCGATGGAGGGCGATAAATCGCCATAATTATCCATTTTTTATTAACAAGAACCGTTAAGATTTCACAGTCTTCGGTGACGATGGAGCTTTGCTCGGGTATAGAAAACGTCATACTTGAAACAACATAAATACTAACACCGCCCCCTCTTTTGTTGGACCGTGTAATAGAAACAGGTTTGTAGCCTTCTATCAGAGGTGCATCATGCTGGTCAAACAACCAGGTTTCAGTAAATATTAAGACTTAAGGTGTCAGTTTCAATAATTCAAGATTTAATTGCAAACAGTTAAGGTTCGCGAATAAACTGCGCGTGTTTAATATAAAAAAGGATAGACCAGTCTTGTACATGTTAACCGGTAGTTTCTGCAAATTGCAGTTGGCCTCCTCCAAAGGAATCGGTTTTAAAAAAGTCATCGCATATGTGATTAGATTCAATACTATAAACAACAAGAGGAAAAAATGGGTCACAGTAACTTAACAGACTATAATAAACTAAAAATGCAAATCAAAGAGAAAAACCTTAACTAAACTAAAAATGAAAATATAAAATTATAAACTAAACAAAGCTCTAATAGCCAAATTAATATATCTAAAGATGAGATAAATTATACATAATAAAAACTAGAAAAACAAACGAAAAACGCAAATTACATAAAACAAGATGTAAGCAAGCCAATAACTATGAAGTTACATACTAAAACCCTATTACAAGCTAGTAATTGTAAACAAAAATGTAAACAAATATATAAAAACTAGAGACATTGGATATAAGGCGTCAAAAAATAAGGTCAACTCATGTCGAATGGATATCGCTGATACGTTTAATACGTCTGGTCTGACCATTTATGTCTTTAACGAAAACTGACCCACTGAAACTCCAGGCGTTGGTCATTCAATAACGTGCTTTTGCTTCCCGCAGAAGTTTATATCGTGCAGTTGTTAAATCTTCCATGATAGCCACTTGCGATTGGCGAGACTTCAACTTCATACGGTTTTTAATCGCAAGATCTCGAAGTAAATAGGAAGAAAAACGAACAATTAGAGGGCGAGGTTTACCAGACATGCGAGGGCCCAACCGATGAGCCGCGACGATATCCTTAGGACTTATCGTAACATCTAAATTGTCGGCAAAGAACGTCGGCAGCTTATCGACGAGTATTTCAGATGGTTGTTCGGCCAGACCAAAAATCCGCAAATTGCCCCGTCGCGAGTGTTGCTCTAGGTTATCCAGTTCCTCAGCCATCTGGTCAATTCTGGAGCAATTGCCGACGTAAAGTTCCTTGTTTAACTTGTCGAGATTATCTTGGAGCGAATTACATCTTGTATAGAGCGACTTCAGTTGTGTCGATATCCCGTTCAACTGAGAAATTAGTTCGCTTAAATTATTGTTCACCGCAGATAACTTGGTGTCTAAAAGTTCGGAGAGTTTATCAATGAATTTATCAGAAATAAGACTCCAAAAATTCGGGCGCTCGAAAAGTGTCAGAATAGCAGATTCAATCGCTGATAGGGAAGGTTCATCGGATGTAGACTTTAGGGGTGTCCCGCCAGAAGCCGATCGAGTTGAAGAAGGTTTCGTCACTTTCTCATTAGGTTTCGGCATAGTCGCAATTTATGGTGGAGAAATAATGTAATATCTTCTGATAGTGTTAAGCTTAACGAGTGTAACTGAGGAGGAATGACATTAATCAATAAAATATAATGATATTACAATTGAGAACCTTCACACCCTGCGGGCTATTTGGAAAAGTCCATTCAGTTAGAGAATATCGATATTACACAATTCGCCATGAGTAAGTACATTTAATTATTAATTCCAGTCCAAAATTAAAGACGGCATAATAATAGTAATTATAATCCAAGAACCGGGCATGTCGTAAGGTCTATGGCTTGCTTACTGAGAGTAGGCTAAGGAGAGCGCATGATGTACGACCGCTCTCGACGTAATATGGATGCTAATATTGCACTTCAGTAAATCATTGTTAAAAATGGCTAGTTAATAATAATAAAATCTTGTAAACATTCCAAGTAGGAGCTTTAGCAGTGCAGGAGAAATACATTTTTACATTTATTAAAAAAAATTAATCGCCCCCTCCCCCTCCCTCCGAGTAGGGTAAGGCAAGTAGCAGATCCTGAAGTCATCTATTTTCACCCCTTTATCTGCACTTTTTACCTCTCCCCAAATTTTTTAATCAAAAAATAATTTTCTTGAACTTAATATGTAGAAAATGTAAAAAAGCTCGTATTTTCTTTCCTTTCTCATCATTTCCAAACGAATGATATGTCGCAAGCCATATAGTTCTAAAGATCACGTGACTACCACCCCCGCAAATCCGACTCCAATAGAACACCTGAGCCGAAATTTCATAGTAATGTAGATTTTGCCTAGAGGAATATGGATACTGAATTTCACGCCTTTACGTACCTAAATAGCACATACATATATGTTGTCCTTTCTGAATCCCACCCCGTAATTCCGACTCCGGTGTACCAATCAAAACCAAACTAAATAGTGCAGATGGACATGCTCATAGGCAGCTAATTCCGAATTTCAACCTTCTTCCTCAAAAATGTAGAAATTATGAAGGGGTACACAGTTATGACATTATAAAACCAATAAGTAACACCATTATTGCGCTACTGAATAATACCGGCTGGGCAAGAAATAACGTGAGGTGTTCAGAGCTCGCTAGCGGGAATTCTATTAGGCCAAATGCAGTACATTTTGGTGTATATACTTAGTGGAACATGCAGTTTCGATTTCTGCAAAAGAAAAAATAGTACCAAAAGTCGCCATAGGGGGCACTTATTTCAAGAAAACAATGAATACCTAATTGTCAAATGAACAAATACCGTACAAACCAACTTTAGTAACAACAATAAACAATGTTTTATTTTTCATTCCAAATGTGTTTCAGTATGACCACCAGTGTGCTGTTCCAATAGCTGCATGCGGTACACGACATTTTCTACGGCAGCTCGCAGCATATCTGCATTATTTAGTCTGATATGTAACGTTATTTGAGCCTTTAAGGTTGAGAGGTCAGGAGCATGTGCTTGATACGCAAGGCTTTTCAAATATCCCCATAACCAAAAATCACAAGGGTTGAGATCAAGCGACCTGGGTGGCCATACCTTGGGAAATGCACGACTAATTATTCTGTTGTCTGTAAAACTTTCTCGCAAGATCTGCTGCACCTGACGTCCAATGTTCGGTGGCGCACCATCCTGCATAAAAATGGTAGAATCCAGACAACCCTTTTCCTGCAATCGTGGTATCACAACATTCTGAAGCATATCGGCATACCTGGCAGAATTGACGGAACAAGTCACCGGTCCACGGGGACGGATTTCTTCAAAAAAGTACAGGCCGATGATGAAAGAAGCAGTAAAGCCGCACCATAGTGTTAGTTTCGGTGAATGCATAGAGTTGGCAGACACACTTGTGGATTTGATGCAGCCCAAATATACGGCAGTTGTGGGTATTGACTTCACCATTCAAATAAAAATGTGCCTCATCACTCCATAAAATTTGCCATGGTCATGCATCATCCGCTTCCATACGTGCTAAAAGTCTCAACGAAAAGTCAGTTCGGGTACGTTCATCTCCAGGAAGCAATTGTTGAACAGGTGTGAGTTTATAGGGATAAAATATCAATATCTGATGCAATATTTTCCTCACTGTCGAATATGGGATATCTGTTTGGCGTGCTATTGCGTGTGCACTGCTGGTACCCTGCACAGTAGTCATCTCCTGTTACACAACAGAAGTTGCAACTTTATCAACGTGTTGCTGCCTGATTCGTTTGCGTCCCCGGCCAGGTTGCACTCCTAGAGTTCCGGTAGATTCAAATCGTTCAATCATTTTCCGTAATCAGTTATGCTCATCGGTCCTCTTCGTAACGTTTTCAATCGACGGAATTCACGAATGGCAGCACTTGCATTGTCGCTCTTCTGATAAAACAACTTGACTAATAACGCCCGGTCAGGCAGAATAAGCGTCATTGTCAGGCCATTCGTTTGTGAATAGCGGGAAATCATCAGCCTTGCCTTTTATTGTCATGATTGCTCCACGGAATGCGCTTATGCAAATGTATTCATTGTTTTATTGAAATAAGCGCCCCCTATGGTGACTTTTGGTACTATTTTTTTTTTTTTTGCAGAAATCGAAACTGCATGTTCCACTAAGTATATACACTAAAAGTTACTGCATTTGGCCTAATAGAATTCCCGCTGGCGAGCTATGAACACCTCACGTTATTTCTTGCCCACCCGGTACATTTAGAGGTTATGAGCACCTGAGCAATCGTGCGTCGATAAAGCGATTTCACGTGCGCGCGCCAATGTCAGTGATGCTTAAAAGATGAACAGAAAGTAATAATGTATTCCATCTTGATAAATCGATTGTTAGCTGACATGCCATTAGCTTGGTAGCAGATGAAGACCAAGTTGGGGTGTATATATAATGAGGTGGGCGTGGCCTATTCCAACCAATCAGCGTGCCGGTTTCCCATCACGTGACCCCCCACCACCCCTCGACTTCGTGTCACGTGGTCACCCATCCCCCCTTCCTGACGTCACAGGCGTTCAACCAATCCGCGTGCAGAAGACGACTCACAAGACCCACTACCCCCACCTCCCTCCCCAGTTTTGGGCGTTGTTCTTTAATTTGGGCGTTGGGCATTTAATTTGGGCGTTGGTCTTTTAATTTGCGCGTTGGCCTTTTAATTTGGGCGTTGGTCTTTTAATTTAGGCGTTGGCCATTTAATTTGGGTGTGGCCTGAAATAAAATTAATTTTTTAATCCTCTGATGTACACCTGGTGCTGGAAGATTAGAGGGGTCTTAATGCTCTCAGCAAAAGCCACTTAGGTGATTCTGGCTTGCAAATGGACACCTGTTGATTCGCTTAAATACCCTACTTTCGGGCTAGGGGTAAGGGTACTGGCCCCTCAGCGGATTACCTAATTACTAATTCACTATTGTTTCTCGGGTAACCAAATTTTTTCCAAGCTCTTTTTACAATTTTTCTAAATAAAAAATGCTGTTTCAAGATGTTTTGTTTTGTTTTTTTAATTTTCAACTAATGGATACATTGTTTCAATTGACAGGTGTGCAGCTGAGTAGGGGGCTAATACTGTCTAAAAGGGTGGGACTGAACTCTCATATAATTGCTTATAAATACAACGAGGTCACACAAATTGATGAAAGGGTCATATTCATTCACTTTTTAAAGCTTATTTTAAAGCTGGGCTATTGGAAATTTTGTTTTTATTTTCAGTTGTGCCTCTCTCACTGATTACCATTGCTCGCATGAAGGTTTGTTTTTTTTTTTCTTCTCAGGGCTGAACTTGGTAGAAATGTTAAATAAAAATACAAATGTTGCTGAGGCATACTTGACTCTCTCTCTATACAAAATTTGTACAACTTTGGCTCACAGAGGTTGATAAACGCGTTGTTTAATTCCCCAACCTCGTGATATCCAGTCACCCACCCCCTCTCTCTCGCTCTCTCTCTCTTTCTCCCTACTCCATAACCAATACAGGTTTGCAAATGGTTGTTTAAAAATTGTATTCTAAAAAGCGTTTTCGCTCTCTCTCTCATACAGTATACAACTTTTCTGTTCGCTTATGGTATTAGGATACGAGCGTGATATGCTTCGTACTCTTTATAGTGCAAAAAGTCTGTATTCAATTTAAGGCTATGATCACATGCGCTGATTTAACATCACTCGTCACAAGTCGTTAAGTTCTCAAAGTCGCGCGCTTGTTGGTTTGTTTTTACAGTTTGAATTTTATAATTTTTACTTAATAAAATCTGTACGTGGACTATGCTTTCGTTTTACGACACTCTATAATTCACGAGTTAATGACGTTCGCGTATGCGAGCATCATGATTCCTGGGGTAGGCACTCACGGCCACGTTGCTTCTCAGGCATACTTTCTTAGTGACGTGGCCTCGCTGGCTTGTTTTTTCGGTCTAATTACACTGATTTTTACATTTAAACTCATGGGGATGTATGTTCGTTTCACTGCCCTTTTTACGATGTGTTGCAAGTTGATTGATGTTGGGCCTGTGTGTGCTTCTGTGTGTTGCGCCTGTGTGGGCGCCTGTTACGTGGATGGTGCTGACTGCTAAGCCACGGACGCTACGACGTTGTTGTTCAGCGCGTTCGCTCGGGGTTGCATTGTTCACGTGTTTGT
>JAHWFO010007444.1:452-21427 GCA_023313115.1 Rhysida immarginata
TTTTTTTTTTTTTTTACCATTGTTAAGGTTCTATCTCTGCAACAGCTATGTGCTGTTCATGACTATTGTTTCCTCGTTCTGGCCAAAAGTGTGACAATTGTTATTGAAAATTACATCTACAACTGCTGAGCTATGTTCTTCACTTCATCGTTGGTCAGCAGTCACTTCAGTTCGCTCCTTCTACTTCACCATCACGGGCCATCTACAACCAGTCGTAATGGATATAGCCATCTTCTATGGAGTTTGTTCCAGATTTTGAGTGATTTGGACGTTGTTGCTATTTATCTTTCATCTTGCGAATCTTTTTACTGTGCCAACAATTAATTTTTGATGTCTTGAAGCATTAGGATTGTTTTATTTGTATCTGATTCCTTTGCTCAACAAGCGTCTGTATTGTTGTAACTTTTTATTTGAAAATTTGTATTTGAAACCTATTTAATGTTATTTACCATTTGTAGCTTTCAAGGCTTTCTTCCAAGATCAATGTCCATCCTGTTGCTGCTGCTGACGTGTTGTCACTTTTATTTTAATTCAAATTCTTATCTATTTTGTTATGTTTGTACTTTCAGTTTTGAATGCTGATATCCGAAGTTTTCGATATCAGAATTCCTAACTATAAGTTTGAGTATGGGCCATGATGCATCAATTTCCTTTTTTTTTTTTACTCAAACTATGTATGGAAGGAACTTATGTTATTTTCCATAGTTTAGGCAGTCTAATTTTTATATTTGTACCGGGACTGTTATCAGTTTCCTTTGCCTGTGAATCCTTTTGCCTTGTGCCAATTAATTTATTTTGTGTTCTTATACATTTTATAACGTTTAAATGAACACTGATTGTTTGTCTTTATATCGCACTTCTGTGCTGGATTTTATTATACTTTTTGTAGGGTATAATGGTGTAATGTGAGTCAGTACATGTATTTCTTTTTGGGTCAAGATATCAGTATTATTGAATATACTTTTGATCTGTGTTGATTTTATTACAAATTCAGTAATTGTACTGAATAAAAACATATTTCAAGTTAATTTTCTTCTTTTATTTTGCTTTATTAAGTACCGAAAGGTGCTTTATGCTATCAGTGTGGGGAAACGTGTCTATCTGTCCGTCAGTCCGTCTGTCTGTAACTCTAACTCCTCCGAGACTATGAAAGATTTTCAAAATCTGTTTTCGTCAGTCGATGAATATGGTTCATTGGCACGTGCACAAATGGTACCTTTACGACCCCACCTAGCAATTTTCAGTGGAGAGATATATTAAGTAATATATCAAACAAATCGTAATGACGAGATAAAAGCGGATATAAATTACTATTTTCGCCAATTAATAAATATGGTTCCAGGAATGAACCATCTTGAAAATGGTTGAAATCGAAACAATGACACGTGCTCTAATTTTTCATTGCTAAAATATGACACCCTCAAAATTTTTCAGTGCTAAAATATGACATGTAATATATCAACCGACTTGGAATGATGTGTCAAGAATGAATATAACGTAAAATTAATGATAGTTGAAATTGGTTCCAAGGAACCTGGTTTATTGGAACCATGATGGCTCATTGGATGTTTCAATGCTAACATATAGCATGTAATATATCAAACGACTTGGAATAAGTTGTAATGAATATAACCTAAAATTAATGAAATTCGAAATAAGTTTCAAGGAACCTGGTTTAGTTGAACCATTATGGTTAATTGGATTTTTTAATGCTGAAATATAGCATGTAATATATCAAACGGCTTGGAAAGAGATGTCATGAAGGAATATAATGTAAAAGTAATGATAGTCCAAATTGGTTTCAAGGAACCTGGTTTAGTGGAACCATTATTGTTCAGGGTTACTTTCAATGCTAAAATATGGCTTGTAATATATCAAACACCTTGGAGTGATGTGTCATGAATGAATATAACGTAATATTAATGATAATTGAAATTATTTCAAAGGTACGTGGTTTAATGGTATCATTATGGTCCATTAGAAACTTCCAATGTTAACATAGGGCGGTTTAAAAATATCTTTCCGCGAATGGTTTAGTTTAACCTTTTGGTACTTGGTTATGTCATTCCTTAATGGTTTATTTTAATAAACTCTACTTTGAGTTGTTTTTTTGACTCACTGATTAATAAACTTTGCATTTTCTTTTATTATAAAAATCAAACTAAAACATAGGTTTATAGCGGAAACACAACGCTATCACTATTTTTAGATGTTAGTATTACTATTATCGATCTCAGCCAGTTAAAAATAAAACTACGTAAAATTGAAACGTTACAACAGCGACAACGTGACGACACTTCTTAACATTTGTGTGTTTGTGTGTGTTTCGCAAATATTCGGAAAATTCAACAACACATGGTTTGACGATAAGAAAGATAAGTACAATTGACGAATTCACATATTGGGTATATTGACTGACAATTGACTTTAATACATTTTATATTTCAATCATAATTAAAGCTTACTCTTTTATCTATTTAATAATCGGAAATCCACTTAATTATTTTGCATTTAACTAACATAATTAACATTATTATGAATAAAAGTTTTATTCAAATGAGATTACTTTTGGAGAATCTCTGAGTAAGAAAAAGGGGAGGTCGTTTCAATCTGGGTTAATATAAGAATTTCTTAGTCCTCATTTAATTATTTAATTTTTAGTGCAAAAGGGTAGATATACTATACGATCACGCGGGGAAGGGGTAGTAACACCCATATAGAGATAGTTTTAGTTTAACCTTGGACTAATAAGTATACTTTTACTTTTCAGTCCAAGGTTAACTATGCCAATTTTGCCTTTTACACAATGTATTGTCATTTCTTTGCTTTTTGTTTCTTTTTATCAGTGATTTTCTTTTACTTTTCTTGCAGTTTACAAGCCTAAGGAAATTTTTTTTTCTTTTTCATCTTTTGAAGCCGGGACTCAACCCTTCACCTTGTTTCTCGCTAACCGTTCCGTTCCTTTTGTCTTTTGTACCTTAGCTCAGCGTTTAGTCTTTTCGTCATGCTGTTGCTGTGCTGTTCGTCTCCTATCCCTCCTCCTAAGGTTCATAGGGTTATGGCTAGCGTTTCTGTAATTATTAAGTACCGAAAGGTGCTTTATGCTATTAGTGTGGGGAAACGTGTCTGTCTGTCTGTCCGTCTGTAACTCACTCTTCCGAGGCTATGAAAGAGTTTCAAAATCTGTTTTCATCAGTCGATGAATATGGTTCATGGCACGAACAAGTTACAAATATTATCTAAATCGGTTCATTGACACGTGCACAAATGGTACCTCTATTTTCCCGCCAAGCAATTTTCACTGGGAAGATACGAGGGTTGGGGCATAAGTCATGGCAACTATTTTTTTTCTTGTAGATATGTAAACGGATCAGAAACGTACGTGTGTCGTGTGGAAGTTCTGCAGGCATTGTGTGTATGCAGAACAACAGATGGCTCTGTGATAGCTGATAGTGGCGCAGCAAGGGCTATGAAATCAGGCAGTTGGTGAGTGTCGTGCGAGATGGAAGTAACCCGACGTTGAGGATGGGAAGAATTGGTGCACCCACCGTACTCTCCCGACATTTCGCCCTGTGACTTTGATCTCATTCGCAAGGTTATGGAACCACTACGTGGTAGGCGGTTTGCAACACGAGAGGACATTGCTAATGCTGTGCGCCAACAGGTGACCCGATTCACACATGGTGCGGCAAATGCTGAGGCTGATGGTATTCAGCGCCTCCCACATCGTTGGCAGCGTGTGGTGACATTAGCAGGGGACTACTTTTCAAACCTAGGCCCAGGTTTGCCATGTCAACTTTATGTGTACTGTGTTGTCATTCTTTTGCACCGTGAAGGCCATATTGCCCTGTATACTACCGAAATACATTAGTGTGTTAAGATATTTCAGTGCTATTCATTGTCCACACATGTAGTTAACACCTTGTCCTTTCGTCTGTATATGTCACATTTTCCAACCGGACTGGTATCTTCAAGAAAAAAAATAGCTGCCAGACTTGTGCCCCAACCTTCGTATATTGAGTAATATATCAAACAAATCGTAATGACGAGATAGATGCGGTAAGTCATTATTATTTTTGTCAGTCGATGAACATGGTACATGGCACGAATCAATCACAAATATTATCCATATCTGTTCTATAGCGGTCCAGGACGATTGGTCTAATGACGATTGGTCTAACGCCGATTGGTCTAAATCCCGATTGGTCCAAATTCTAATTGGTCTAAATCCCGATTGGTCCAAATTCCGATTGGTCTAAATCCCGATTGGCCCAATTCCCGATTGGTCCAAATTCCGATTGGTCTAAATTCCGATTGGTCTAAATCCCAATTGGTCCAAATTCGCGATTGGTCTAAAAGGATACTAAAATGAATGAATGACTAAAAAATTTCCACTGAAGACGAATTTTAAAAAAAAGAGAAAAAAGGATCCCGCCGACACTCTGACTAATTAAGCCATTGTTGATTGTAGGCTTTGGCTTAATTTTTTATTTATCATTAAATTTACTGTCATATTAACCAACACCACCTGTCAAACTCGGCGATGCTGCATTAAATATCTTCTTGCGGCCGTGTAATTTTGTATAACTTTGTTTATTTTACAACCAATACAAATTCAAATACTTAGCTTTTTTACATGCGTTTACCGTCATGGCAGGCAGAGATTCAGCATTTTCCAACAATCGGTTGCTAAGTAACAGGATCACTGCCATCTAATGGCGTATATCAGAAACAATTTCAGACATCCCGCCCACCAAGAACCTTGTTCTTAAAAAATATGAATTTCACATAACATAAGAAAACCGCCCACCGTGATAAACTATAACATAAGATTTAACATTATCTTAACCTTATAAAAAAAAACAAAAACAACGAGTTCCTGCAAGCAAAGCTAGTCTTTAGCTAATAAGCATAATTTACTGCAAAGACGTTTCATGAGACCGTTCTTTGTTTTGATGGTAACAACTCGCACTATATTGTCTTTACCACTGTGAGTTTCGACGATTTTGCCTAGTAGCCATTTTGCTGGAGACAAATTGTCATCTTTTACAATCACTACATCATTTATTTCAGGTGTATGTCTTATTACTGTCCACTTGAATCGTTGATTTAATGTTACTAAATACTCATTTGACCATTTTTTCCAAAAGTCATTTACCATTTTCTGTGTCAATCTCCAACGTTTTAAACCTGTGATTTGTTTTTCGAAGTGTTGGTCGTCTGGTATGGTTATAAGAGGTTCACCCACTAAAAAATGGTCTGGTGTAAGTGGTAATGGGTCATCTGGGTTATCACTCAATTGAGACAATGGGCGAGAATTGAGACAGGCTTCAATTTGTGTAAGGACTGTAGATAACTCTTCAAAAGTAAGAGTTGAATCACCAATAATCCTTTTGAGATGCGTTTTTACTGAACGAACTCCGGCTTCCCATAATCCTCCAAAATTTGGAGCATGTGGAGGAATAAAATGCCACGTGGTTCCTTCCGAAGCAAATAGTTGGGAGATTTCGTTAGATGCTTTAGCTCT
Source organism: Rhysida immarginata (assembly GCA_023313115.1). Classification (NCBI taxonomy): domain Eukaryota; kingdom Metazoa; phylum Arthropoda; class Chilopoda; order Scolopendromorpha; family Scolopendridae; genus Rhysida; species Rhysida immarginata. The sequence continues at coordinate 5,980 of JAHWFO010007444.1, forward strand.
AGCTTTAGCGTTCATCTCAACTAAAAGTTTGTTAGCACCCACAAAATTCGTTCCGTGGTCGCTATACAGATCTTTACAATGACCTCTTCTCGATACGAAGCGCCTAAAGGCTGCAATGAATCCTTCTGCAGTTAAGTTTGACACCGCTTCTAAATGGATGGCCTTCGTGCTCATGCATATGAAAATGCATATGTATCCTTTGTAAGCCTTTGATCCTCTTCCTGGGGAAAAACGAATGTTAATATGACCAGTGAAATCAACTCCTGAAGCCTTAAACGGTTTACTCGGCCTTAGTCTAACTTCTGGAAGCTGGCCCATGAACTGAGAGTTATTTTGTTTGGAATAACGTAAACATGTGATACAGTTTTTGTAGAACGCTTTCACTTGTTTTCTAGCTATGATGATCCAAAATTTGGATCTCAAGTAATTAAGCATGATTTGTGGTCCACCATGAAGTGTTCTTTTATGAGCATCCGAAATTATAAGCTTAGTAAGATGGCTTTTATTGGGCATAATAATAGGGTGCTTTTTCTCGTAGGTCACTTGTGCCTGATCGAGACGACCGCCAACTCTTAAAATCCCGTTCTCGTCAAGGATTGGAGAAAGAGTGTGAAGTGGACTCTTCTTGGAAACACATGCTTTATTTTTTACTTGCTTGATTTCTTCATAGAAATGGAATGCCTGACATTGTTTGACACACATTTTGAACGTACTGTCGATCTCTTTAGTACTGATTGACTCAGCCAGTTGTTGTCGTTCATCTTTCGGTAGTTTTAGATTTAGAAATCGTCTACAATAAGATAGTATTCTTAAAGCCTTTGATAAATTTGAAAATTTGGTCCAAATAAAATCTTCCTCCATGGGTATAATCGCACTTAAAGCCTTGATGGGTCTTTCCTCTTCATGTGTGGTAAACTTTTCGCTAGATACTAATACGATAGGTTGAATGAGCCAATCAGGTCCATTCCACCAAAGTTTATGATTCATTAATTTTGTTATCATTAATCCTCTTGAAGCACAATCTGCAGGATTTTGATTTGTTGCTATATGACCCCACTGCTCGTAGTCCAGTATTGTAAGGATTTGTGATACTCTATTGCTCACAAAAGTCGTCCATCGACTTGATAAGCCTTGTAGCCAAGCCAAAACAACTGTCGAATCTGTCCATGCATATAGATTTTCCTTACTAATGTTCATAATTTGTGAAACTTCGTGTAAAAGTTTGGCGCTAAGTAAGGCTGCGCATAATTCCAGTCTTGGAATAGAAACTTCTTTTTTAATCGGTGCTACTTTAGTTTTAGCGGTTATCAAATTAATCTTGATATTACTACTTGAATCCATTACTTTCAATAATTCTGGTGTTAACGTCTCATCCCAGCTCAAACCTGATTTCCATAGTTTTTGGATATAGATTTTTGCTATGACAATTGTAGGTGCGATCCATCCTAAAGGGTCGTATAATCTCGCTATGTCTGAGAGTACAACTCTCTTAGTGACTGGTTCTTTGAGTTCTGATAACGTTATTGTGTATTGAAAATTGTCACTGGTTTTATTCCATTTGATACCCAATACTTTTAACATGTCATTTTCTTTTATCAGTACAGACACGTCTGATCTTTGTTTTTCAGCTTTAATATGATTCAACAGCCTGTCGTTGTTGCTACACCATTTTTGAAGTTGAAACCCACCTGCATTCATCAATTTATTCATTTCTTCATAAATAGATATAGCATCATTTTCTTTCTCACACCCTGTCATTAAATCATCAACATAGTAGTCTTGTAAAGTTATTTTGGCTGCCGATGGACACTCTGTTTGTTCATCTTTTGCCAGTTGTTGCAATGTTTTGACAGCCAGATAAGGAGCACATGTCATACCAAATGTAAGCCGTAATAATTTGTAATGGTGGATTGGTTCATTGGGTTCAGGACGCCATAGTATCCTTTGAAAGTCTGCATCTTCATCATGTACCCGAATTTGGCGGTACATTTTTACCAAGTCAGCTATTATGCATATAGGGTGACATCTCCATCTCATCAAAGTATGTCGTAGATCTTGTTGTAATCTGGGTCCAACGAGGAGATCGTCATTGAGCGAAACATTGTTAGTTCCTTTGCAAGAGCCATCGAAAACTACTCTGACTTGGGTAGTGTCTTTATCTTCTCTTATGACAGCATAATGCGGAAGATAGACTGCTCGAGCATTATTTAAGTCCCTTTCGTCTGTAAGAAGTGACATGTGATTCAATTCCAAATATCCATTAATAACCTTTGTATATTCTTGCCGTAGATTAGCATTCCTCTGTAGTCTTTTCTCCAATAAATGAAATCTTCGCAATGCTATTTCTTTTGACTGGCCATACATACAAGCAGGATCTTCAACTTTGAATGGTAGACGTACTACATAACGCCCATCTTTGTCTCTTACGGTTGTTTTCTCATAAAATTCTTCACATATCTTTTCTTCTTTTGTTAATTTTTTTGTTATGCAGTCTGGTTCAGTCTCTAGCTCCCAAAAATGTTTCAGAAGTTGATCTTCCTTAATTTGCATATGAAAACTAAGAACTTGTTGTTCTTTTGAAGTTGGATTAGTAAAAACTCGACCCGATAAAATCCAACCAAAACGAGTGTTCTGTGCAATAGGTCCTCCTCGTGGATTCTTTATTACACCATCCAATATAATCTCACTATACACCTCTGCTCCTAGAAGAATGTCGACTCTACTGGGAGACCCATAATCAGGATCAGCTAGTGATAAATCCTCGATATCTAGCCAATCTGATGTTGGAATTTGACTCGTCGGTAAAAACGATGTTAGTGAACGTAAAACAAATGCTTCAGTTTGGAGTAAAAACTCAGGATCATGTCTTGACTCAATCTCTATGGATACCATATTCTTGATTCTTGTTTGACCATCTCCAACTCCAGATACAATACCATTCACAGGAAGTCGTTTAAGTCCAAGGAGCTGAACAGTCTCCTCTGTTACAAAAGATGCTTGAGAGCCCTGATCGACCAAAGCTCTGATGAGATGTTTGCAGCCATTTTTAGCTCTCGCCTTTACTGTTGCTGTAGCCAACAACACCTGATGACTTCGATGGTCTTCTCTGACAAAATTGGCTGTCACTCTCGTTTCAGAATCATGAATTGGTTGATTTTGATTTGATCCCATTTCTCTGAGGATAGGTTCAGTAGGTACTGAACTTTGATTAAGTACTCGCTCTAAATGTAAAAGAGTGTGGTGTCTTCTGCCGCATCGACGACAACATGTTGATTGATGACATTTCTTCACAGAATGTGTAGGTGCTAAGCAATTGAAACACAATCCTTTTGATTGAATATAATTAGTTCTTTGTTCAGGTGACTGTTTAGCAAATTGTTTACATTGATATACGAGATATATATCGTAATAGATGTTGGCCGCAACACATCACACAAGCATTATTGACCAATTTGTTTTCATCTTGTACAGTGGAATGAAATGTCTTTTGTTTTGGTACTTGTTTCACAGTACTCTGTTCTGATTTGCCCGTGTATTTATTTCCATCAATCATCTCTAGCATTCGAAATCTTGTTTCCATAAAACTTGTCAATTGAGTCCATGTAGGTAATTCGTCTGGCGAAGTTTGACTAACATGTATCTCCCACTGCTTGCGAGATTCTTGATCCAGTTTTGACACTACTAAGTAAACGATCATAGCGTTCCAAGAAGTTGTTTGTACGCCCAAATTATTTAATGATTTTAAACAGGATGATGTGGTATCAAGCAATTGTTTAATACCATTTGCAGACTCCGTGTTGAGGTTCCTCTGAGAAAAGAGCCTTTTCAAGATTTCGTTACAATTATATCTTTTATTATTGTAGCGTCCGGTCAGTTGCTTCCAAGCCTCATCGTATTTTGCCTCAGTTGTAGTCAGATTTTTCAGAAGATTGTCAGGTTCCCCTGAAAGACTGCTCTTTAAATAGTGTAGCTTCTGCACGGCGCTTAACTTTGAATTGTTGTGAATAAGTGACACAAACATATCGTAAAAGGTTTGCCATTCGTCATAACCTCCAGAAAATGTTGGTAATTGAATTCGAGGTAATTTGACTTCACATTGTGATGTACTTTGATTTTGAGATGTAACAAGTGACGAAGAAGCTGACATTCGTGAAAGGAGATCATCCTTCAGTCTCGTTTTATACTCAGTGTAAACTTCCTCGAACTGTGCATACACCTCATTTTGGAAATATGGAGTTTTCGATTTATCCTCTTTACGGATGGCTGATACAATTTTGTCATGTCCACCATCAAATGATTCCCAAAGTTTCTCTAAAGTTTCTAATCTTGATTCGATATAAGATTGCGTTATTCTCTCTTTAGGCGATTTCTTATAATTTGTTTGTGCTCTAATTAAATTCTCCAGTTTATCATCTTGTTTAAGATAAAGCGCCTCCATAATAAATTTTCATCAATTGACTCTTATGTCCAAATTTTACTTCAATCTTTTTAGCATTTCATTCACTGTACTCACGGTTTATTGACGTTGTTTTTCTATCTTTCTCCCGGGTTTCGGCACCATATGTCAAACTCGGCGATGCTGCATTAAATATCTTCTTGCGGCTTTGTAATTTTGTATAACTTTGTTTATTTTACAACCAATACAAATTCAAATACTTAGCTTTTTTACATGCGTTTACCGTCATGGCAGGCAGAGATTCAGCATTTTCCAACAATCGGTTGCTAAGTAACAGGATCACTGACATCTAATGGCGTATATCAGAAACAATTTCAGACACCACCTATACTCAAAGCCTGAGCGCGAAAACGTCATACCCCTACAGTAGGGTATTGTTAATCATATTTCTGCCAATAATAAGCCCGAAATTGTCCCTACCGTAGGTGATGTTGGTTGGTTTCTTAGAAATTTTGGCGTCGACTACTAAGGTAATTTTGCGCCTTTTACACAAGTTATATCTGTACGCTGCCCGGGACAAACACACGGCGAGATTCGAACCCACGACCAGGTGGACTGGAGAAGTAGAAAGCCTACCCCTTACCTCCCCCCGGCCGCCGTAGGTGATGTAACAATGTATGATTTTTCCGTGAGCAGGCTTTCTCTCTAGGCGGTATTGTATTAACCCGGATGCACGACAATTATGGAAATGTGTAGTAATAATAAATAAATAAATAAATAAATAAATAAGCAAATAAATATATAAACAATAGAATTGGTTATTTAATGTGTAGATCATTATAAGTTTAAATTATAACATCAAAAAATTTTATGGCCAACGCGATCGCCAGTTAATTAATTCGGTAAATTAATATTAGAAAGGAAATTAAAAAGACACCTCCACTTTTCCAAAAAAGAAAAAAAACTTCAGTAAATTAAGATAAAAACCAAGGGGGGGGGGTGCTCAAGAATAATTAATTCAGAAACATTTCATAAAAAATGCATTCAGTAAAGTTTCGTTTATTTTCATTTAGAGACCTTGTAAAAAATTCCATTTTTTAAAAACAGGATTTAACCCTCGTATTTATCTAAGGATCACATATACATCAACATTGTAATTGTGCAAAGAGTGCTCTGAATTCTTCTGTAAACTATACACATTCAGTATGTATTTTATTTCCTTAAAGGAAAAAGGTTTTGAATAATTCAAGTTAATTTTCTCGTTTTCAGTGGAAATTTTTTAGTCATTTTAGTCTCTTTTTAGATCAATCGGGATTTGGACCAATCGGGAATTGGACCAATCGGGAATTGGACCAATCGGAAATTGGACCAATCGGGATTTAGACCAATCGGCGTTAGACCAAACGGCGTTAGACCAATCGTCATAGACCCGTTCAATAGCACCTGCACAAATGGTACCTTTACGACCCCACCTAGCAATTTTCAAAGGAGAGATATATTAAGTAATACACCTATACCTCGTTATACGTACGCTCGTTGTACGTACTTTTCGATTTACGTACTTTTCAAATTATGGCACGAATTCGTTTTACGTACCCAATATTTCGTCACACGAGATTAAATAAAGAGTAGAGTGGAAATACTCTGATCATCAGCGCCAGCACTATGACCTCGTCAAGTACGTCGTCATTATTTCCACTCTAATAAATTAATTTAGGCTGTATATTTTCGATTTTTGTTTCATGTGTATTATTATGTTTATGAAGAAATAAAAATAATAAACTAAAGACTATAAAAAATAAATACTAACTTTGCTGTATTATTTCATAAAAAAACCACTGAAACAGATTCAATTTACTTTGTGTATATTTTGTATCAAAATCATTGATGTGCATTGTCAAAGCGTTATCACGAAAATCATTGATGTGCATTGTCAAAGCGTTATCACGGAAATTTATTTTTAAAAAAGTACAGTAGTGACCTCTGATGAGAGCTACATAATAAAACGTCTCACGTTTTTCCATTGCCTCGACTTTTCTACTGACCCTGAAAAGTACGTATTCGTTATACGGATATTCGAGTTACGTACCAAGTTTTTGGAACCAATCAGTACGTATAACGAGGTATAGGTGTATATCAAACTAATCGTAATGACGAGATAAAAGCGGATATAAATTACTATTTTCGCCAATTAATAAATAAGGTTCTGGAAATGAACCATTTTGAAAATGGCTGAAATCGAAACAATGACACGTGCTCTAATAGTACCCTTATGATACCCTCAAAAATTTTCAATGTTAAAATATGGCATGTAATATATCAAACGACTTGGAATGATGTGTCATGAATGAATATAACGTAAAATTAATGATAGTCGAAATTGGTTCCAAGCAAACCTGGTTTAGTGGAACCATTATGGTTCATTGGAACTTTCAATGCTAAAATATAGCATGTAGTATATCAAACAACTGGGAGTAATGTGTCATGAATGAATATAACGTAATATTAATGATAGTTGAAATTACAGGGTGGTCATAAATTATTAAGCACATTTTGACAGTGAATATTTTAATAACCAAGAAATGTACACACTTCTTGTGAACATCATTGAAAAGTACAACTCAAACAGTTTTTTTCCGTAATATTCCGAAGTTATAGCACTTCCACGTGCTCCTGCAGTGACTCGCAGAATATCCATTCGATTTCACGCCATGTATTCCGCAGCATTTCAGGTGTCACTGTTGCAATGACGGCCACAATCCTTACCTTCAATTCATCAAGATCACGCACTTTGCTGGAGTACACGCGGTCCTTTACATATCCCCACAAGAAAAAATCGAGTGGTGTGATGTCAGGAGATCGCGGAGGCCATGAAATCGGCCCCCCGCGGCCAATCCAACGACCAGGAAATTGTTCATCCAGGTATCGCCGCACAATCGTTCCCCAGTGTGGCGGTGCACCATCCTCTTGAAAAATAACATCTGGTTGTCGTTGTTCAAGCTGCGGTATAGCATAACATTGCAGCATGTCAAGGTACGTGATGCTATTCACCGACTGCTCTGTGAAGAAGAATGGTCCAATCACTTCATTGACAGTCAACGCGCACCACACATTGACCTTTGGACTGTCTCTAACATGTTCACGGACTTCATGAGGGTTCTCTGATCCCCAAATGCGACAGTTGTGTCTGTTCACACGCCCGGAAACATGAAATGTTGACTCATCTGAGAAAGCCACTTTATCCAAGAACGTGTTGTCCACATCAATTTTGTGCAGAATGAGCTCCGCGAATGCAAACCGTTGCGGTTTATCGTCGGGCTTTAGTTCCTGAACAATCTGAACTTTGTAGGCATACAATTTCAAATGCTTATGCATCACTTTCATCACCGTAGATCGTGGGACTCGCAATTCCAAGCTGGCGCGCCGAGTTGACTTCGTAGGGCTCCGTTGGAACGCATCTCGCACCTTCTCAATGACTTCCTCACTGACGGTAGTCCTACCAGCACCTTTCTTGTGGGCTACGCTTCCAGTGTCCTTAAACTGCTGATACCACCGCTTTATGGAATCCTTTCCAGGAGCAGGTTGTCCATATTCCAAGCGGAATTGCCGTTGAACTGCTATCACGGATTTCTGCTCATGAAACCCAAGAACGCACATTGCTTTCTGCTGCACGGTCGCCATTTTCGCGTTTTGTGTTCCTACGCCAAATAGTGCTGCCGCCTGGTGGTGATAGTGACACCTGACATACTGTTTGAGTTGTACTTTTCAATGATGTTCACAAGAAGTGTGTACATTTCTTGGTTAATAAATTATCCACTGTCAAAATGTGCTTAATAATTTATGACCACCCTGTATTTCAAAGGTACGTGGTTTAATAGTATCATTATGGTCCATCAGAAACTTCCAATGTTAACAAAGTTCCGCGGATGGTTTAGTTTAACCTTTCGGTACTTGGTTATGTCATTAATTAATGGTTTATTTTTTTTAATATTGCTTGGGATAATCATTTTTATCTTTTATTGTGATTTTCTACAATTATTGTTTATTTTTTCTTTTTTTACTTTAAGCAGCTTGCATGGTAAGCTCAGGTTGTGTTTATTAAGTACCGAAACGTGCTTTAAGCTATCAGTGAGAGGAAACGTGTCTGTCTGTCTGTAACTCAAACTCCTCCGGAGCTACGAAATATTTTAAAAATCTGTTTTCGTCAGTCGATGAGTTTGGACCATGGTACGAACCTATCACAAATATTATAGTGGAACCAGTAAGGTTCATTGGAACTTTCAATTCTAAAATATGGCATGTTATATATCAAACAACTTGGAATGAGATGTAATGAATGAATATAACGTAAAATTAATGATAGTCGAAATTGGTTTCAAGGAACCTGGTTCAGTGGAACCATTATCGTTCGGGAAAATTTAAATGCTAAAATATGGCATGTTATATATCAAACGACTTCGAATGATGTGTCATGAATGAATATAACGTAAAATTATTGATAATCCAAATAGGTTTCAAGGAACTTAGTTTTGTGTAAACATTATGGTTCATTGGAACTTTCAATGATAAAATATGGCAAGTAATATATCAAACGACTTGGAATGAGGTGTCATGAAAGAATATAACGTAAAATTAATAATAGTCCAAATTGATTTCAAGAAACCTGGTTTAGTGGAACCATTATGGTTCATTGGAACTGACAAAGTTAACATAGGTCTGTTTAAAATTATAGTTCCGCGAATGGTTTAGTTTAACCTTTCGGTACTTGGTTATGTCATTTCTTAATGGTTTATTATTCAAAGATTCTGTAGTTTTCTTTTGTTTCTTTTTGTCCCTGAATTTTCTTTGAAGATATTTTGTCTCATTTCAGGAGATCGGGTTTGGAGGACTTCTTCCGTTTTCCCTTTTACTTCCAAGCACGATTGTACTTTGGATCGCCTTGTTTACAACTGGACGAGTCCGCCTGCTCCTTCTTCGACAGTTTAGGGCAGGGATGTCCAAGATTTTTGTCCGCGGTTAGCCTTCCTTTTCCCCCTACTGACATTACGTTGATCAGTTCCGTAAAGTCGAGTTGCTAATTATCAGTTCGACACTGTAAAAAAAACGAGAGGCAGCTTATTTCCTCCGTTTAAATGTGGCAATTTTCGCGATGTCAGTTAGAATTGAATTTTCTTTTACCCGATAGGACAGGATTGCTATTATTAAGCATTTACAATCCGATCTTTGAACAATGTATAAAAATAACAGATTTTTACACTCCGATTTAAATACTGTTTCAGTGAATATATGCTTTTCCGGATTGTGCGGCATATTATGCGAGATGAAAAACAAGCAAGTATCAGTAACAAAAGAAATAACGCCTCATTTAATGGAATGGCCCCCTAAAATCTGGCCTCACTGCATATGAAAAACTATACCCACACCCCCTCCTGAGTTTCGGACTTTGCCCGTGAGCTTTGTCCGCGAGCTTTTTATGTTGCAATGTTTCAACGAAAATTAACGCGGTTTTCATATTCTCATTGTTTAAGGTGTACCTTAAAAACTGGTGTATGTTTTATCGTGATACGCCATCTAGAAGCCAAAATCTCTTAAGCTGATAGTCGAATAAAAGCTGACATGGGGTCAATTTATATTTTAGTTCACAAAACAATTAACTATGTAACAATGTGTTACGAGTTCAACAACAAATACATAGCATTAGCTGACAGTTTTGTTACGTTGTACGATTGTTAAAGTACATTGTTAAGTTGTGCAATAGAGCAGAGCGGGAAAATTCGACTCTTCAGTAAAACTCTGGCTTACTAGAGTATGATAATTACCTTTCCCAATGCTAGCAGATAATACCAGTTGTTGATTGAATTTCTTTTACTCTCTACGACATAAAATATCACAATCTTTGAAGACTGATGAGGAACAGGAATTTCATGTGTCTACTGAGCGTTTCAGCCATGAACTTTCGCGCTTATTAGTGACATAAGAACAGTAGAAGCTTCGTTTGTCTACCACCCGGCGTTGGTACCATGAGAGACAAGTTGTGGTCGTGAATCATTTGACATAAGAACGCAGTCTTTTGCAGGGAGTGCGGTAAATAGAGTCTACCCAGAACCGAACTACATATTTAGAAGAATATCGGCTGCGTCATGCCGTTTATAGGTTGTATAACATGTCAATGGTTTATGAACCCAAAGAGCTGCCGTAGTTAGAAAAAGGAAAAGGCGAATTTAATTATGATTCAGTAAGAGAGAACCTAAGAGAATGTGCTGTTCTTCAGGAAAGTTCAACTAGAAGGAATACAAGAACTACCAGACCCATTGAGAATACCCAGAATCGAAAAACTTTTTGGATTGTTTACTGGGCTATAATAGCTGTTTTGAAATGATTTTTTTCGAAGCAAATCAGATCAGTGAAGGTGCATTTTTGCCCAAATTAAAAATACAGAGTCAAGTTTATCACTTAATTGGCTTTTGATTTACCAAGACCAGGTAAATGTTAGGTGAAAACATATTTATAACTTGAACGCTGAATTTTTAAGTGGGTTGCAAAAAATGCTCCATTGGGTGAACCAGTATGCTAACTGTCTCAGATTTGCACTTGATTCTGTTCCCAATGATAATCGGAATAACCACAAGTTTGTATTTGCTGCCGACAAAACACAAACTGGAACTCACCTAGGTCGATACAGTGCTCCCACCACAAACGAAGTAGCCGTCCTTTTGGTCCTTGTGGTAGACGGGATATTTTTTTACGTTCACATCTCCCTTTAATGTTTTGTCCAGGGAAAGGCTGCTATAATTTTCCCTTTATGATTTTTACCAAAAATAGTTGCTACAAATTTCAACAAGAAAACTTCTGCTGTGGAGTGCTACAGCTTTATAATCTAGTTGCCGAAAAGCGCTTCCAGGTTCAGGTTTTATTTTCCTTAATTTTTGTTGTGGTGAAAGAGTTTTTTATTTCTTTTATCACAATTTCTATATTTTCCAACTTTTTTTTAAACTATATCCCGATTTGTAATTTTTAAACATTCACGCAGAAGAAGTCGCGGGCATCAACTAGTTATTTATAAATAGAATTAGAAAATATTATAGTAATTCAATAAAAAACCGAGCCCTTTCAATCGCCCTTCCCCAGTCGCTAAGTCCTTTTGGCTGCACCATTGCATTAAGTCATCAACCTCGCTAAGAGAACAAAGGAAAATTGAACTTCGCGTTGCTCGTAATAGGGGGAGCTAGTCACGTGGGTAACACAGGCAATAACTTTTTGATTGGTTTGGTTTGGTTTGTTTGGTATTAACATCCTTTTCAACTGCTATGGTCATTTCAGGACGGCGTTATAGGGGCCGGAAATTTTGCCTCGCAAGGGTTCTTTAACGTGCAGCCAGCAAACGACTATACGGGACCAACGGCTTTACTTCCCTTCCGAAGGAAGTGCATGATCTCAGGATTTCCCCCTGAAAAATCCTCGTCGTCCTCGGCCGGGATCAACCCCGCGTACTCGGGAATCAGAGGCGATCACGCAACCGCTGAGCCACCGAGACCGATATAGCTTTTTGATGTTATCAAATGATGTGTTTACCTTAGCGAGCTGAAATTACAATTCGACATAAAGTCAAATGAAAATTCGTAGAAAAATAACTTACAAACGTATTTTAAAAATTTCTTCATGAATAAAATCACCTAAAATGTGACTATTTTCAATTTTTGTGAACTTTCATGTATAAATTCTGAAAAAATTTTGAAACTGCTTATTTCATTTCTGTGACATTATTTAACGATTTATATTTTTTTTCAAAAAATTGAAATATATGAAAATGAAATAAATGCTATAAACCAGCAAATATCTCTAATTTATTATATAAACTAGCAGACCCGGCAATGCTTCGCTATTGTTATATATGAGCGCCTTTAAATGAAGCGCCATCGTTTGACTTTTCTACAACTTAACTAAGCTGAGCATACTCCAAAAACTTTAAATTAAGATATCTTTTTTTTGTAAGCCTATATATTGCCGCAAGCTACAATGTGAAAACACCATGCATAATCGTCAAGTTGTTTTGGAGATTAGCGTGTTCAAACAGATAAACAGACAGACAAACTATTTAAAAATGATGTTATTGTAGTTTGTTTCACTCCTCTCCAATCACCTAAAGTTATATCTTTAGGTGGTGTTGCTTTAGCTGAGTGAGTTTGACTCCAAGCCGAAGAGAAAAGGTGGAGAATAATGTTCCCTTTTTCTGTATATTCACATTCAGAAATTGAAAATTTTCATCAAAATAGAGTCCAAGCAACGCCGTGTATATCAGCTACTTCATAATAAATCGAAAAATAGTCCTGGGTACTATAAATATATATTAAATCAAATAACAAAATCCATATTTTTTGACCAATGAAAAAAGTAAGCTTTCAACATGCTAATTTGTATGTTAATTTATGAAAACCAAAGAAATAATCCGGAAAAAATCCGGAAAACATAAAATATCAAAACATTGGATCCAGATAATTAAAAAATCAACCAAACAGATATTTGATCTAGTCAATTGCCATCACTGTATCAAATTTCATTATCCTAACTTATTTTTACTCGCGAAATACTGGAAAAACGCGAGAAATCGCATATTTTTACGGAGGGCCATAAGGGGGCAAAGGAGTAAAATATGAAAACAACAGAAATTAGTTTTATGCAAATTATGCAAACTATTTTTGGTTCAAATATCTAAGTCGTACTTTGACCGGACGCGAACGTCAAAATTAGGCCTATTCTGAGATTTTTTTGGATTTCTGCCCCCCTAATAATCGTTTTTCAAAATTAATCGCATGCTCCCTTTTTATATAGATCTTTTACATCCTCGTGCTCAATTTTGAAGCTCTCTGCATTTCCGCATTAGCGTTAGACGGCAAAAATACAAAGCGAGGGGCCAATCTTTGGACTCTTCTGGCGCCTCTCACAAAGTGGAAATATCCCCGAGATCTTCCCTCCGAATTTCGTTGCTCTCTCTTTATTCCCCGCGAAGTTGCATCAAAATATCGGAAAATTTTGTGAAACGCCCCTTAAAATCGATTTTTATCTGTTTTCGCACTCTTACAATTCGAATATCGAAAAACGGGGAAACCACTTTTTTGGAACGGTAACTAGAAACCATCCTACAAAATTTCGAAGATCTGGGTTTATTGGGGGCGGAGCCAAGCGACCAAACGTGCAGTTCCTTTCTGCCCCCCTGGGTGGGCAGGGGTCCGAATTTTGAGAAACCCCGTTTTAATATGCCCCTACGCTATCCGCCCTCACCGAGTTTGAGTTGGTGGCTTCAGTAGCTTTTGCTGTGCGTTGATGAGTCAGTCAACCAGCTTCTTTATATACTGTATGACCCCCCCCCCCCCAACATCCGGAGATTGGTCGCCACGAAAAGCCCTATTAGAAAATAAGATACATTATAATCCTGCACAAAATAATGCTGTTGATGCTGTTTCACGGAATAATCGCAAAACTTTGGATTTTATATATTTAGATAATAGTAGAAAATTGGAAAATTGAGATTATGATTACAAAATGGATTACTGAACTTCCGTACATATTAAGATGAATTTAGAAAGAAAAAAAAACATTTCCGAGGGCGGGATTTGAACGCGTACCTGCAAAATAAACTGCCAACAACATACCGCTGTGCTACAACAATAAGCTCTAATCTAATATCAAAATTTTGTATTTATGAAGTTTTTTTTCCTCTGAAAACTCCAGAGCAGGTTCTTTTCAATATTCTTTTTATTTTTTGCCATATTCTTCGAAGTTCGCCAAGGGAGATGGAGAATGCAGACTCGATTCGATAGACACAATAATGGCGGCGAAGCGCCAGACCGACAGCAGTGAAGTCGACGCTATGACGTCATGGCGATGCTGCCTTCTGTGGCGAAACGGAATAGAAATGGTGAAACGGAATGGGAATTTTTCTTCAACACAGCTCAACAAACTTTCCATCGGCATTTTGGTGATGAAAAACGGAATGGAAAGGAAGTGACATCATAAAAATTTTCCGTTAGGGTTCCGTTCTGGCGTGATTCCGGTGATGTGGAAACCACGCCTTACTGTTGATGCTGTTTCACGGAATAAGCGCAAAAGCAAACAACGACGTCACAATTTCTAGGCAAACGTCACAATTTTTTAAGGAATGCAAAAATCCCATTGACCTCCAGGTAAATTGAGTTTTTAAAAAAAATCTACAATGGAAAGGAAGAAAGAATAAATAAAATCCTTTCTTATCGAGCACCTAGAAGCCAAGAGAAATATACTTGTCAAATGTCAAGTTTGAAGGCTTCATACTGGAGATTTCGTGATGAGTGAGTGAGTGAGTCAGTAAGTGGTATTTGGATTTATATAGATATAGATTATTTGTCCAAGAAAATCATTTATTAATTGACAAAAAAAAATTCCAGAGTCATCACAGAAATCACTTTTTCCTTCAAAAAATGGCGTGGCATAAGACGGTTGAGTAATTTATAAATCCCATGTCTATGTAAGAAATCACTGGTTTTGGAGATGAAAACGTCTTGCAACTCTATTTTGAGGGGATGACAATATCTAAACTGTCGTGTGCGCATATGATTATCCAATGATCTAAACAGGTGATAATATGTGGGAGAGATATCAGGTTTGTACGGAGAAAGAGGCAAATTTCTCATTCAAGGTGCATAATCTTTGAACGGGTCTGTTAAGTTTTGCGCTGTCTTGCATATTCCTATAGCAATGGAGGACTTTATAACAATCGGAGAGGTTTCTGATGAGCCCTTGGAGCATATCACAGTACATGTCTGTTGTAATAGTTTGATCTTGCACTAAGGAGGTACCCCAGTGATAACCATTGGTAAGAACGTTGAATATTATTGTAAAAGATTCGTTTTCTCTCGCAGGAATGATTCGATCCAGCAATGGCTCTCCGTGATTACGTTGAAGCAAAGAAGAGCAAGCGGTCAAGCATTGCACTTTATTCGCTGCTGACAAAGCATTTATTCCAATACCATAAATACTGTATTTTGCGCCGGACCTGAAATACCGGCCCGCCTGCAT
>JAHWFO010007444.1:38345-75889 GCA_023313115.1 Rhysida immarginata
ATCCGTGTCGGATGCACGGTAGCAACGCTGGGCTTCCTTCGCCCACGTGAAATGCTTGCAGTGTCGTCTAGGGCTAGACGGGGCTTCGGGTTCTCGTGACGAACTTTCAGCTCTTTGCCATTCCCACGACGCTTTCTCGTATTGCGACGATGCGCTGGGGAAATCCTAATGGCGTTGCCGTCACTTCGCACTCCTGCATGGAAGTCCTCTCGTCCGCCTATCTTCACCTTAGCTGGAGTTCCTCCCGGGCCATTCAACTTGGTCGCCTCCGTTTTTACATTGCGGAGCTTGTCCTTAGTGGATCCTCTCCAGTTCGATCCTAAATCGCTTCTAATATCTCTCTTCCTTCCTTTCTTCGGCGAGCCTTCGAGCTTCCCTCGCCGATCACTCTTTTTTCCTATTGGCCGTCTCATCTGATTTTCAGCCAATGAGCCGCCGGTCTGACTATTCTCAGCGGCGGGGGAGGGCGGTTGCGAAGAAGCTAATCTATCTTTATTTCTCTTATCTTTCCGCTCCTCTGTCTTCTTCTGGCTTCTTCCCACCTTAAATTTATTTGACAACTATACATCACAATACAATAATTATACAATATATACAATATTCAGTTCATTATGCAGTATATTAATTCACTTTTTATTTGAAGTTCCCCTCGTTTAAAGGTAAAACGAAAATAATTTCTCAGAAAGATGCCAACTTCAAAACTGCTTCGATCTGCCAGAGTTGCATTTTGTTCTGTTGCTTCTTTTCCGATCATATGAAAAAGTAGTTAAGTATTGTTGCGAGAACATATGATAAAGTAGTTAAGTATTGTTGATTTTAAAGTAAATTTTCTTCAGATTTTTAAAAGAAACAGTTTGATGAAGGTCAGTGGAAAAAAGATAGAGTTGACGGGAAAAAAATTGAAGATGAATGAATTCCAACGCTGTGTGACCACACAAAACCACAAAAAAAGAGAAAACTACCAAAGCAACGATTTCCACTGGAGAATCCAGAAAAGCTGAAAAAAATTGGAGTTAAGGCTGGTTTCCATTTAGCGTCGGTTCAGCGTCTCGTCATGTGCAGTGTCCTTTTTGCTTCGGCGTCCTTTTTTGCAATCGTCGCCTGTGAGACGTGCCCTGATTAGCACGCGAGCGCGGTCGTTTTCCATTTAATGACTTTCAACCGTTATCCTGAATCTGGTCTGATCTGATTGGTCGAGTCACTGCAAACAATTGTCGCTCTCTCAAGGTGATGGAAAAAGAAGATATCAACCACTCCAGTCAAGTTCACGCTTTGAATTTATTACTATATCATTTTTACTTAATAAATAAATGATTCACCAAATTTTTGTAACCTGTTTATTAATAAATTCATGAGGGAAAAGTCGCGAGAACCCGCGTCGGCGAACAGCATCTACGGCAGCCATGATTTTCCATCTGAATCGGTGAAGACAACTACCCAGAATCCATCGCGAAATACATCGCACCTGATTGGCTAGATCAAAGAGACGCCTGAAAAAGACGCCTAAAAATCTAGACATGCCAGATCTTGAAACGACGCGTGACCGATGCCGGACCGATGCCGAACCGATGCAGACGCTTAACAGACGCTAATTGGAAAACGAATGCGTTTTTCAAAAATTCCAAAAAAAGACGTAGACGCCTAACCTACGCCGAAACATATTTACATAAATACGTATTCTTAAGCTGAAAACATATTGCATAATTAATATATAATATACATAATCAAGGTGACTAGCGATCGGGAAAGGTCAGGGAATTTTACAAAATCAGGAAAAAAATGCGAAATAACAACGGAAAATTTGAAAAATATCAAATAATATTCTATAAAAATAGTTTTTTTTGCTGCCGATATTCAGGGAAAACAAACGTCATCAACCGGGAAAAGTCAAAGAATTTTACCAAATCATTTTGCTACACATCCTGATAATGGTTTTATTATAAACGTGATTCTCCTTAATTATATTCATTATTAAATTTTAATTATTCCTATGTTTCATTTCAGCTCTATTTCAATTGCACAAATTCATGAGGAAATTATAAGTGACGGTCAAAATGAAAGTGCATCTACAGATACTCTGAGCATATGTATGTGTCAAATATGTATAAAGCAACATACAGTCCTGGAAAAAATGATAGGAACTTTTGTGTTTTCAACATAACATTTTTAATAATGAATTTATTTCAACGAAACTTTACACACCTATGCCGACACTGCATTGACACCACTGGTTTTAATTCAGTCAAAATATTTAAAAAATTAGTTGAGCCACAACCAATTTTTGAAAAAAAAGGTGGAAAAAATATGTTTTTTATCATGAGATTGCTCGTATTTAATACTTTGTAAATCCACCATTTTTGTGATCACATGAAACACACGGTCCTTCATAGATTCTCTTAGTTCAAGAGTTCTGCACGAAATTTCTTCCCGAGCCTCAAGAACAGCCTGTTTGAGACTGAACATTCTCAAACTGCCGCCCGTTCTTATAAACGGCCCGAACCATGATTCCCCAGAGATTTTCGATGGGATTAAGGTCTGGACTTCTCGCAGGCCATTTCATAACCCTGATGTTTTTGATCTTGAACCACTCCATAAGTCGATTTGGAAACGTGACATGGGGCGTTGTCCTGCTGAAATATCCAAACTTGGCCTCCGAGGATTGGTCCAAATGGGATAAGATACTTCTGAAGCATTTCTTGGTATTTGACGCTGTTCATGCGGCCATCTACAAACACTAATTCCACCTTTCCACTGACACTGAATGCCCCCCAAACCATAACTGAACCGCCATTCTGGATGCGCTTCGAAAAGTGCTTTGGTTCCTTTCGTAAATCGTGCCAATAGTAGTTCCAACCATCGGGGCCATCGAGGTTGAACTTTTTTTCATCACTAAAGATGACTGAGTTCCATTCGGAAGTCCAGGTTTGATGCTGTTTGGCTAGCTGAAGACGATCGACTTTGTGCTGGTTGGTAAGAGGTGGTTTCTGTTTCATTTTCTGGCGTTAGAGATGAGGACATTGGTTGACATAGTTATTAATAGTTCTTCGATGAGCCTGTGTTCCAATCGCCTGTTTGATAGAGTTGGCAGAAATTTGCTTGTTACTTGTCATGCGAAGAATTCGATGGTGGCCTCTATCACTAAGTGCTTTAGGCCTTCCTGTCGTTATCTTTGTACCATATGATTCTGGATTTTTCAGGAAAGATGAAATTACTTGCTTGGACCTTCCAATCAAACGAGAAATTTCTGCTTTTGACATGCCTTGTTCTTTATATGCCATGATTTCCCCTCTCTCATAATGGGTAAGTTGTGTACCACGTCCCATTTTGAAGATACTTAGTGAACAAGTTTTATTTTATCAGAGATATGTCTTCTTGTTTAGAATTTCATTATTATGCAATGGTGAAAAGGTCTCACATTCCCAGTTTGGGGGCGGGGGGAACAGATTATTCATTTAGTTCCTATCATTTTTTCCATCCTTTTTTTCAAAAATTGGTTGTGGCTCAACTATTTTTTTAAATATTTTGATTGAATTGAAACCAGTGGTGTCAGTGCAGTGTGGGCACAGGTGTGTAAAGTTTCGTTGAAATAAATTCATTATTAAAAATGTTATGTTGAAAACACAAAAGTTCCTATCATTTTTTCCAGGATTGTATGTGTAAAATCACTTGGATCTAAAACTGCAGAATATCATTGTGTCAGTTAGATTCGTTGAGAGAATTTAAACCAGAGTCAATGTACTTCTTAAATGATATTACTTTTTCACTCTGTTTGGAAATGGAAACAGTGTTTCGGCAATTAGAGCAGTTTCTTCTCGAGCCTAATATTCAATGCAAAAAGCTTGTTATAGAAACACTAAAAAAAAGCGACAAAATTGCAAACTTTACATTCCCTCGTTATCATAACATAAAATGCAAATTCATTAGGCGATTTGTTGTTTTTCGTTTGAAAAATTTTTGGTGTTTAAAAAAAGAAACTTATTGTTAAAGAACAGAAAAAATCCAGAGGAAATTATGATAGCAAAGTATGGCAATGCATACCAGATTTTCATGAAATTTAATTTCATGAAAAGTTAATAACTTTTGTATTTTATTTGTTTTTTGTTGTTAAATTTATTTTAAAATTCAGTCAATAAATTGGCCCTTTTTTCTCTTTATCTATTTTATTTCGTTTTTTTCAGTAACGAAAAATTATCATTCTTTTTTAATAATTCCTGGATTTATTTTTTAATTATATAATGTTTAATAAAATTTTTGATAAGGTGGATGTTCATTTTATTAAAAAAAATTGTGACATGATTAATAATGAAATACTAGCAAAGGTACCCGGCGTTGCCGGGGATAAATACACTTGGATGTAAACAGAACAATCTCAAAAAATTAAATTAAATTTTGCAATATCTTAAAAAAAAACACATAAAAATGCTTAGAATTAATACAGTAAAAACTCTTAATGAAAATTCCGAAAAAAATCTTTTTAAAGGCTCACAATGGTGTTGGACCTCTCCAAGGATGCCACTGCTAGTCTAAATAATTTCTTACTCACGTAATCTTACCTCAGATGTATACTTAGTGTTGTTGCAATTTCCACTCTTCTCTCGATGTGTTGAAGCAAAACTTGGCCATTCATCACTTTGTGCAGTCTAGCAGTCGCCGATTCTTCTATTTACTTGCTTCCCATTTGCTCAATACATCACGGAGCTAAAGGAGTGCTTCCTCTGTCCTCTTACCACTCTTTCTCAATAGTCTGCTAACTCTCCATTATCTCCAGTTACTGATCATTTTTAAAGATTATCAAGAAATTGTTAAGTACTAAGAACTCTCTTTTCTAAGAAAAGCCTGAATAACAGGAATTCTATGCATTGTTACAAATTGAAACTTATCCATATTACATCATCATTTTATGTTCATTGTTATAATTCTTGGAAAGATTGCTTTAACATTACATCATCATTCTGTGCTCATTGTTATTGGTGAATTGCGCGTTGATACCATTGTTGATGCGAACACAATGGGCCTATTGTTGCACAAACTTTGCCTTGCATTGTTGGTCATGAGATATATATTGTTGGTTCATGCAGTGTGTTTGTGAATTGCGTGCTGATACCATTGTTGTACAAACTTTGCCTTGCCATAACCATGAATATCGATTTTTTATCGATATTTATTATTTTTCCGAAATCTGAGGTAGACAGTGACCTTCCTCATGCTTTGAAGGTCATGTATGCGAAATTTTATCAAGAGCGGAATAAAACTGTAGATTTGTATAAAAAACGTACAGACAGACAGACCTACCCACCCACAAACATCCTTCTTTATATATATAGATAAATACTCGGCTTCTCTTGTTGTTCTTAACTCACTGATGATGGAAACTTTGTTTTCGAAATGTACATCTGAGTCATTAAAATTTATTATGTGGAATAGTGTTTTCGGAGTTATTTTTCTTTCTATAGTTGTGTCCACAGTTTTTGGCTTGATTCCGTTGAATGATCAAAGAGTTGATGGACCAAGTGAAAATGTGGCATTAAGAAATTCACTCGCTTACTCTCCCTTTGCAGGCCAATCAGGGAATCAACAGGCCGTTCCAACAAAGAATGATCCATCAGCGAAAGGTAAACTTAAGTCTACTTCACCTAATAGGACTGTGAACCCAGAAGATGCGAAACTTTTTCCAAAAGCTGCTCCGCGGAAATCCAAATCAACAAACAGACGTAAATATGAACAGATATCTTAACCGATACACCAGTGAATCTTGCGTTAGATAAGGTAAATGAACGGCATCAAATGGTCAAGAAAGGGAAGTCAGCAGCCCCCAGACCAAGGAGACAAAAGCCAAAACCAACATCTGATTCGTCAGATGGAGAGGACGACTGCTTTTGCTTTGTATGTTGCAAACTACTTTCAAACAGTCGTTCCAAAGAATCTTGATACAATGCACCCCATGCAAAGTATGAGCGCATAATAAATGTACAAAGGAGACGTCTATTACATTTGCCATAACTGTGACTCAAGTAATGATATTTAGTTGCTGTTTTCATAGATTTTCAAAAGGCATTCGATTCCTTGCTATTGAACCTTCTTCTTTATAAGTTGGCATGGTCTGTCGTTACAATGGCTTACTTTTATAATATCCATGGTCTGTCGTTACAATGGCTTACTTCTTAAGTTATCCACAGTAGTTCGTAATTAAAGAGTCCCTCAAGGCTCAATCCTTACACCTCTTCTTTTAACTTGTTTATTAACGATCTCCCTTAAATTTTTTCTACTATCTCCTTTTTAAAAATTATTCGCTATGCAGACGATGTGGTAATTGTATCATTTCTTTGTTATCGACTAAATTTAATAACTTGCTTGATGAATTTAAAGACTGGAATATGAAGAATTCTTTCTCTGTGAATGTAGAGAAAATCACTGCTATGATGTTACCAACGTAATAACCGGAACTTCCCTAATATATTACCGCTCTACAGATGTACTATGAAGATCGTTGTATACCTACAGTTACATCTTTTAAATATCTGGGACTTAATATTACTCACGATCTCACTTGGGATAAACATATTAATTCTCTTTTAGCTAAACTCAATCGTAAACAAGATATCATATCCAGACTACGCTATTTGCCTCAAAATATTCTCCTGTTACTTTACCATTAATGGATACACTCTTCTTTATGTTATTGTGTATTTTTCTGGGGATCTGCCACTTTGAATCTATCTCGTATCTACAAATTACAGAAGTGGTTTCTTCGTACTTATTTAAGTTTATCTAAAACTATTCCAGTGTCCCACTGTTTTGCTTTACTGCGTATTCCAACTATATACCAGTTATTTTTTATACAGGTTTGTACCTTTGTTGACAAAGTTTTGAATTTTTCATTGGTTGTATTTACTCCAATAGTCTTTGTACGCAGTTCTGATAAACATCATTATTCAACGAGATCTGTCAATCACTTACGTCTACCGCTCACAAAGTTGAATTACTGCCGACGCTGCATATAGTACATCGGTATTGAATGATGGGCGTGACTTCTATGAAAATTCGTTCCCTTAATATGTATCGGAAACAGTTAAAAATTACAGTATTTTGCATTTTACCTGAAACATATGAAAGGGACAAACCTTGGTTATTTTCTTGGTCATTAATTATTTTTTACTGTTGTAGTCAATATGTAAGTAATATATGGTTTGTGTTAGAGCATTTTAATTCTACGTTTTGTATTCTGATCGTAGAGTTATTCATTTTTTGGGATTTATTAGCCGATAATCTGGCTTTGGTTATTTCAAATTCACATTTTGTCAATAGTTATGATGATCATATTGTCCGAGCCCCTAATTTGTTTCTTTTTCTAATTCTTTCTAATTTTTTCTTTTTTCCATTTTTTCTAAATTTTTTTCAATTTAAAAATAATATTGTTAATTTTTTTGTAATTTTGTTATTTTTGTTACTAATTCAACGTTTACTTTGTGATGAGCCTACCGGGTACCTACACGTTGGTCTATTTGATCATAATGGTCCCCTGTTGTGCTCTGCTATTACTGTATTAATGTTTAAATAAATAAATAAATACATATGTAGACTGAACATGTTTTCTAGAAATTGTATTTCTTATTGTCATTTTCTTTTTTGTTGTTGCTTGAATATGAGGCAAACATACGCCCGATTTAGAACGGAACAACCTAACCCGCATACCCTGAAAACTTAACCCGTGCCTGGGGTAAATAGCCACATCTGTCTTATCTCACAAAAATATGTTCATGCGATATCCTATGGAGTATTTTAGTTTAATAAATACCTCCAATTATAGTTGAAAGTCTATGCTTTGTGTTGAAGTGCTCAGAACCTTGTTTAATATGCCATATGTCAAGATTAAAATATAAAAAGTGTGACAACCAGACCCAGTCTCCCCTAATCCCTCCTTTTCCAGCTCCGTGGACACTTATCTAGATGTGAAGGAGAAGCTTGAGTGCCTCAGTGATGCAAAAAACTATGCTTGGTATAGACACCCACCCCAGGCAGTCTTAGCTAAAAGTGTCTGATCATTTTGGACTCACCCAAGTAGACCAGTCGCAAAGTGTCGAATTATATAGAAAGAAAATTAAGAGAAAGCCGGGATAAATTTTAGTTTGTTTTATAAAGGTGCTTTTAAGAACATATTAATATTGCATCCCATTACAGCCACAGGTTTCGTTTCTATCTTGTAAAATCGGCGCACAAAATTATTTTCTGTCACTTTTTTGTAAATGCTATCTCTCTAGGATATCATTTCAGGGCAGAAAAATCATTAAAAATCCATAGGGCATATCTATAATAAATATTTTTTATAGAATCAACATTTTAAAAGCAATAACTATTTTATTTTATTTTTCGAGGTGGCGGGTTCAAAAAGGAAATCTTTGTGAATGTAAACGAGCTGTGCTTTTCAATGGATTTTCTTAAAAAGTCCTATTTATTTGTTGTGCGAATTGTCGTGGTATCTTTTGATTTCCATGCTTCTATGACAATTATCATTCTGGTTCATGTATATCATTTTAATTTAACTGATTAACATTATTACTTATGTGTTATATTGCTATTTGCATGAAATGAATTTTTTACCCTTTCCATACATAATAGGCTATTTTGCTGAAAATACTTACATTACTCCGTAGACACTTGTAACAATAAAAATAAGTATAATAGTTTTGAGAAAAGGAAAATTTTGTGAAAAAGTTAGTTGTCACAAATAAATTTGTAAATATATTGAATAATTATTTGGGTAAAAAAAATTGTTAGAACTGGAATTCGAACCTGCCACCTCACACTTTGACTTGTGAGTAGCAACCATGCTGCCGTCTGAGCTATCGGATCACTTACAATCATGGAGGAAAACTTTCCCTTATGTATGGTGATCGTAACTTTAAACCGTCTGTTTTCAAAATTGGCTGAATAGTGCGCCTTAATATATAATATATTAACATCCTAAAGGTACACTACAGCTACACGAAGTCTCGTATTAAACTAAAATTCCGAGGTCGTAATGTCCCCTTGTCAGAGGAAAATCTCTGAGTGAAAATCACTATCTCATAAAAAGAAAAGTTTAAGATTGAGAAAATTTTAAGATTGCTGTAATCAGCATAGCCTGTGGTCTTTGTATTGCTATTAGATACAAAAATATAGAGCCCTTGCTCTACAGAGTGGTGCAAATATTTTTATTAGTGAAAATATCCATCGATTGGTTTCGCCATTTGTACCCTGCTTTATCAAGATGGTGGAAGAAAATATCTCATATTTGAAAGAATTACATTGTGTTTCATGATGGGTAAGTATTCCTGAAGTGGGCCCCTCAAAAACAAACATTTAAAACTTTTATTAGAATTTGGTAGTACGGATATTCATAAGAGAAAAGGGCGAAACACAAAAACCCTGGAATACAATAAATAGTAGTTATTGAATAAAAATAAAAAAATAAATAATCATTGACAAAATAATTAATAAATAATAAATAAAATCAAACTAAAACTAGAAATAAAAAATAAAATAAAAAGCTGACGTTTCGGTTAGAGACAAGGGTTAATTGAGTCACCTTTTCCTTTTACCATTTCATAAATGATATATCCGCTATTTTTTCTACTATCCCAAGTTCCAAAACTATTCTCTACGCTGACGATTTGACTTTTAGCACTGCCAATTTTGACGTTACTTGTTCATTAATTACACTTAATGTAGCACTAACTAAACTAAAATCATGGAATGGCATGAACTCTTTAATCGTGAACATCGAGAAAACTAAGGTGATGACGTTTTTTTAACGCAATAAAGGCAATGTTCCTGATGCATTAATGGCTTATTACGATAATAAGCTGTAAGGATCCAGGGGATAAAGATTATGAAAAATGGTCGAATGAAGAATTTGGAAAATATTAGCCAATTAAAGATTATTTATTTATCTCCCTTACATAACTAAAAACCGTCCGCATGAGGAGAGATATTTATCAAGGCACTGACGCTCATGTAACAATTAAAATATAAAATTTATTGGAACATTAAACAAGAATTTATGAAACAAATAGTAATTTGGCAAATCAATGTTGAATGGGTTTCTTTAGAAATTTTAGAATGAAATTTCAAATAATTGAATGTCAAGCTATAGTAATCAGAATGAGAATAACTTTGATTAAACAATAGGATATTTTGTATCAAAATTATCAATTTGGGAAAATGTGTAATAGATAATTAAATACAATTTCAAGGTTTAATTTTGTAGATCAAATTAAGGTACGGGAATTAATTAACAGATCCATGGTTTCTTTATATCCAGTAGTTAACGAGAAAATGAATAAGAAATGTTGGATTGCAACATTTAATGCTCTAGGTGTAAAGCGAATGACAAACTGGATAATTTATATTGTAATAACAAAGATTAACATAAAGTGAATACTTGAGTAATCGTGCCTGATATCGTTAACAGGTAAAGAAATACTTCAGATGTTTAACGGTTGATCTTAACTAAGCTGTAATAATATTTACATTTTCTGGGAGAGCAAGGAAATATGCTCTCCAAAGAATGAATATAATGCATCAAATTAACACAATCCGTCCCAAAAGTTTATAGACATCAATACAATGCATGTATCAAAGGAACAAAAAGAAATACGACTGTGTTCAAATAGGTTTATTATTAAACACATATGACTTGTATTTAACCAAAACAGAAATGACAATAAACTTACATTAGCGTCTTGTTATAGCAAATAAATGAAAAGAGCACTGTCCCAAAAATATATAGAATGCATGGGAATCTCAAATTTACAAGAAAACACTTGGTTCTCAAAAGCATATCGATTTTCCGTTGTTTCGTATGACATCATATATACGATTTTCCATAGAAAGAATCAAAGTTTGTAACGCTTTAGGATTCAAATTGTACCAAGCATACTCGATTGATGTCTTGAGTTCATTGATAGACGAATATTGACGTCCATTGGTATAAACTTTCCGAGATAAAATGCCCCACACATTCTCAATGGGATTCAGGTCAGGACTCATCTGTGGCCAGTCAAGAACAGATACATTTTTTCTGTTTAGATAGTCTTTTGTAGAATTGGATGTATGTATGGATGCGTTATCGTGCTGAAAAATCCAATTCTTTCCTCTCAAAATTTCACCGAACGGAATCAAATGACTTTGTAGTGTCTCTATATACTTTTCTGAGTTTTGTCGTCCATCTAAAAATGCTAAGGACGCTTAACCATTATATGAAAAGGCCGCCCATATCATCACTGATCCACCACCTTGTTGTCTGCTAAAAATGTTCGGGGCTCTTTCCTTAAATCATGCCAGTAGCTTGCATATCCATCAGGACCATATAGATTCCATTTCTTTTTATCACTGAACAGCACACTCAGCCATTTATCACAAAAGACATGTGCTGACGAGCCCACTGCGACCTCTTCTTTTGGTGAAGCTTTGTGAGTGGCAGTTTACGTCTCATTTTCTTGTGAATAAGGTAACCAGCTTCTTTAATACGTCTCTGAACTGTATTCTTTGATATATGCAAATGTGAACTAACAGTGATGTTACGTATGGACATTTTCTAGGAGGAAGCCATTCTCAGTATCCATCTACCATCACGAGAACTTGTCATACGTAGTCTTCCTGAACGATGTTTCGGTTGGTGTGGCTCTCTACGAGCTAGAACTCGGTAAATGACACTTTTAGAACTGTTGAACGCATTGGAAATGTCATGAACAGATTCACCTTGTGATTTTAAGCTGAATATTCTGGCAACCTCATCAGCTGTTAGCTGGGAAATCTAAGCATTTCGCTGATGAGTAAAATGTCGCTCTTGAGCCATTTCACAGCATATTTATACACCCCAAACCTTGCATCATCACTTAATATTTACATATTGCATAAAATTATGTTATTCTATAAACTTTTGGGACACAGCATTTTCAATGGTTTATCATAAACATTTTCAATGCTTTTGTGAAAAGTAAAATTTTTGTCATGTTTGCGTATTATCAACTTGCACATGCTTTGATTCAAATCCCAAAAACTTTCCATGACATCATTTATGTCATAGTGACGTAATCAGCAAAACACTGATGTCTATAAACTTTTGGGACGGCCTGTATATGATCTGTCCTTCCCACAATGTAACTGTGTTAAAAAGTTCCGTTCCCAAATACTAATTATATACGAAGGTGTAAGGAAAGAATAGCCACTGAGACGGGAATAAATGCTAGCTTTACATTATCTTCTCAATCTGTCCCCTAATGCTCAGGTCTCGCTCTGATCTCGATCAGGGTCGTCTGCTGAGGTGGTCTCGTCCAACGACGTGGTTTGGAGATGGCTCGATGAGGGGTTCCTTCTCCGGTGGGTGCATCTGCGTACCTTTCGGGGCTGGCTACACGATCTGAAACTAACACTGATGATTTACGAACCATTTAATTGATCTAGTAGGTGCTCTGCTATGGGTACTTCTTTAAAAATCCTCGGCACGAGCGAAAATAAAATACTAATTTTAGGTGTGAACTAAAACGAAAATTTCTAAACTTAAAACTTAATTAATCCTAATTTTTGAATTTCTCAACTGGGATCGTAAGATACACCAGTTGAATGCCGAATATAAGCTAAAGAATTGAGTAGCGATGCCGCACACCAGGCTATTAGGAAAGTTAATTCACTACTAAGTTCTTTTTCACTTAGAACTTCTGACAAAACAGATTTGAGTTCGATAGCCAATCTTTTTCACTTAGTTTGAAAACGCTGGTCACTCCTCAAAAGAAAGGTGAATCCCTTGTCAATCAATGGTTTGGAAACACCTACTCTAATTGTTTCTATACTAACGAAATCTCAACATTCACGTGACAATCAGTCGACTCTTGCTAACTTCAGATTCCAAAGTTCACTTTTTTGTTGTGTCTTCATCATTGTCTTTCTACCCACATCCTGTTCTAGAATTCGAAATCATTCAACTATCTAACTCTGGCAATACACTTTAGGCCCTTGAAAACAAGACCAATAACTAAAACAATGAGATGTAATATGAGTCTCACTTTCTCCCTTCGCGACAAATGCCAAGTGCTTAAATAAGCGATTCTTAACTCTCGCAGAAAAAAGAAATAAATTAAATAATAAACTTTATTTAATTCTAATCCAAGTTAAATCCTTCTAAAACTTTATAAAATCTTAAATTCCGAAATCCAAATAAACAAATAAGAAAGCGAATAATAATTGATTAATTTACATGATTAATTTAAATGCAAATTCTAAATTCTAAATTTGGATATTAAACGTTCCCAAAATCTTACAAAGTTTATATCAAGCACCTCATTTAAATATCTT
This sequence comes from Rhysida immarginata, assembly GCA_023313115.1. Taxonomy (NCBI): domain Eukaryota; kingdom Metazoa; phylum Arthropoda; class Chilopoda; order Scolopendromorpha; family Scolopendridae; genus Rhysida; species Rhysida immarginata. Next base: position 51,678 of record JAHWFO010007444.1, read on the forward strand.
GGTTGAACCGTCACTCACGATTTATCATGTGATCGCCATATTGACACTATACTTAATAAACTCAACCGAAAGCAAGGCTCGATCTCCAGACTTCGATACCTACCACAAAATATTCTCCTTTTACTTTACCAAACCTGGATACACTCATCACTCTGTTTCTGTGTCATTTTCTGAGAGGCTGCCACGTCGATAAATTTAACCGAATTTTTAAATTACAAAAGTGGTTCCTTCGAACCCTTTTGGCTCTTCCTAAATCTTCCTCTGTATCTCACTATTTTGGTATACTTTGAATCCCGACAATATATCGATTATTTGTCATCCGAGCCTGTTCTTTTATATTCAAAGTAGTAAATTTTTTACTAGTAGTGTCTACCCCCATAACTGTATTGCATAATTAAGACGCACACAACTATCCTACGAGATCCACCAATGACCTGCATCTGCCTTTCTCAAGGTATAATTACCTTCGGCGTTGTGTTTCATTCGCGGGGATTCAATGCTGGGCTCGACTCCCCCCCTGAACTTCGTTCTGTCAGTTCTTATGCGCTATTTCGGATAAAACTGAAAAACTTTTTCTTTTTACTTACTGCTCCGCCCTGATTTAATAACAAGCTATATCTCCTTAACATTATTAACATTAGTTTTTAGTGACTAAATTATTTATAAATGTCAGTTTTAATAGTAGATCTATTTACCCGAGAGAATTGTCAACTATCTATTGTTACTTAGTTTGAGTTAATCTTTTGAAGCTACTAGTTTTTTGATCAGATATCATTTGTATTATCTTTATTTTACTGATCAGTTACCGATACTCTATTTTTAATATTATGTTAAATATTATTTATTTAATATGTTTGCTCAATTTTCCCCATCTGTTTATTATCTTTTGTGTATAGTTTTTTGATTTCCTTTATTTTATTTCTGTTGTTTTCTTTTGATTATTAACTGTAATTTTTTGTACTGATATTATATTGTGCCAACAGAGACCTAACTCGTCGGTCTTCGACCATACTGGCCCCTGTTGGGCACTCATGTATTTTCTTCTTAACGTTAAATAAATAAATAAATAAATAAAAAAGTAAAATGCAAAGCAGAAAGAGATAGATCTTCATTGGTTTTACATAATGAGGATAGGAGCATTCCAAAGAGCGGTGAGGAAATTAAGATCTTTAAGAGCAAGAAACGAAACAAGAAAAGAGAGGGGAATGGAATAGATAGCTTTGGAATTTCTTCAGCGACAGGAATTTTTTTGACCACAGGAAGGAAGCATGATGAACGGCGAAAGTTCGGGTCACTGCTGGAAGGAGCTACTAGTCAGGCAAGCAACAAAAATGTGATAGACATTTTTGAAAATATTAATGTTTGGTCTACTTATTTTAAAGAATAAATCATTACTTATTTTAAGCCTCCGAGCCATAATCATCTACCACATGTTCCTAGGCCTTCCCATCATCCACCTAGGCCCTATCGTTTTATGTCGGAATGGGATAAAATACACAAAAGAGTATATTGTTACACACCTCCGCGAGGTTTTAATTGGTGGTCAATTTGAAAATGGGAAAAAAAATTTCATTGTGCAATGTAACTTTATCTTTTTCTTATTGTGAATCTACGAAAACTTAAGGATAATTACCTAAAATTTTATGACTTGTGAAAAGTGAATTATTGTACATTGTTGGCACTTATTCTTACAGACATTCCTATTCTACTTTTTAGTGATCTTTAAGAATCCGAAGTCAGAATTTCAAAATCCAATATTTTTCAATACACACGCATAGACTCTGTCTCCATAGGACTGCTGCCCCCAAAAGTTTACTTGTGCACTAAAAAACTTTGAATTTTTCAAATTCTGACTTCGGATTCTTGAAGACCATCAAAAATAGAATAGGAATGTCTGCAGACCCAATCTCTATCTCTTTGTCTTCATCGAAAAAATTGGGTTCAAAACTTTAAAAGTTCCACACTTTCAGGGCCTCTATCTCCTAAACAGTTGGATCAATTCAAAAAACACCAAGAATAAAATTGTGTACAATCTGAATTTCTCGAATATTGTGTACAATCTGAAGACACCATTAAGAATAGGAGTTCCCATTTAAGAGTTTGAAGTTACTCCCCCCCCCCTCAGAAGGTTGAGGGGGAGGGATAATTTTTTAACTAATGAATCTCCCCCGCGAAATAATTCACTTTTGATTTTGCACATTTTTCGTATAATGCTTAGTTACCGAGATATTCAGTTGTCTCAAGATAAATGACTCACCCTGTATGTAAGTCCTTTCAAGCACTCCTTTCATCACTTCAGGATAATTCTCTAATATTTTCCTTGATTTAGGAATATCCGAAATGTCAGCTCTTTATTTTATTTTTATTTTTTGATTTATTTCATTTCTTATTACTTATCTATTATTCATGTTTCTGTTTGGAATTCAATATGATGACATGGAGGGTGATCCTTGAGGTTTTATGGTAAAGTTTGTGGGAAGTCCAACATGCGGAGCCTACGATCTTTATTTACTCAAGGAGCCAATGGAAACGTGACAGATTAATGGAAACTTCTGAACTGCTTTTGCAGCAAATGTGACAGTAAAAAAAAAACACTTTTAAAGTAAACATCGGGTGTAACAGTAAAAAAAAAAGAAGAGATGAGATAGAAAAGCCCTAGAATAAAACAAAAATTGAATCTCACCATGGTGTGTTGAATTCTTTTTTATTTTAAAGTAAGTAATTTTGATTCTCATTTTGCGTTCACAAAAACAAAGAATGAATTTAGCGGATGATTTGCGTTTATGCTCACAAATGGATCATACGCGTAGTTAACAAAATAGGATTTCAGGTTCAAAAGGTATGTATGGGTAGGATAGATAATTTTAAGTAACAGTAGGATAAAACTAACATTAAACCTTGTAAAACACACCTTTTATTCAAGCAAATTTTCTTTTAGGTAAACTCTATAAATCGAAGAACCAGCTCTTGTAATTCTTTTGAAGCAAATAGAAAGTGTTTGTTTGACTGTGCTAGAAAAATGTATGATAAATTAAACTTATCATGCAGGTAAGACATTTCTACGTACACGTTATTTCACTTTTGCATCTTGCACACTCGACCCACATTATTAAGGCACAGTCAAGTAACCGTAAAAAGTCAAAGTGAAATTTTAACCTAAATTTAATGTAAATCACGTATAGAATGATGCCTATATTACACTAACCATGCTCACCCTTAAAAAGTGTAAATATTGACAGAGAGAGAGAGAGAGAGAGAGAGAGAGAGAGAGAGACAGAGAGAGAAACTTTTTAAAAATACAAACAACAAACTGAACAATCAGAACACAGAAACCACAGAGAGTAGATGAAAATTAAACATTCATAGTGAGAGACCGCACTTATAAATTTTGCGATGTCAATTGCCAAACCTCTAATTCATCGGGTCGGAGTTATCAGTAGTCAATTGAAACAATTTACCAACAAACTTGGCAAAAGGTAGAGTTTAATTAGGCGAGTAAACAGTGAAACTAATGGGGAAACATATTTCACCCACCCTAACTGGAAGACACGAAAATTTTTTAGCTTGGATTAGCGTAAACGCGGTTAGTTGGCGGGATCTACCCTTTTAACACTGACAGTTAATTTGTTGCTGTCGAAATGCATAGACAATGTTAGAAGAAATGCACTCGCAATCGTTAGGAAACAGTGGATGGTCATCAACGTATTTGAACATTTAGCAACGCTGAGAGCAAATGAAAGCAGCATAAAGAACAGTGAAACTAAAAGAATATTTGAACATCAGCTCTGCCTACGTCATCACACACCAAGCACTGTTGTTGTTGAGGAATCACTGCAGAAAATTACATATGACTTGTGTCAAAAACTGAAACGGAATTGTAGCATAAACACTGTATAATTGTATTAAATGAGAATAACCCGAGGAAAAGAAGTCATTAGCATTTGTTTTTACAAAAGATTAAGGGACAAGAAAACTTGAAAGAGAGAGAGAGATAGAGATAGAGAGAGAGAGAGATGGCGAGAGAAAATAAGGTTAACAATATCGAATTCAAACAGAGAGAAATGCAGCATTTTTAATGACCACAAGCAATTCAGTTTAGTCATATATTAGTAAAGAGAAACATGCATAAACCTCGACAGTGTTGAAAAAAGAAAATTTGTAATTTTAAACTCACAATTTTTAACTTTAAATTCCCAATTATTAAGCTAAATTCATATAAAGCCAGCAACATTGTAAGAGGTAGGGCATGTTAGCAATCAAAGAGCACATTGAAAGACAATTTTTTTTTCAAACAGACTTACGTGTGCGATGACAAACGAATAACAAATAGTAAGTTGATGTTAAAGAGCTCGAAAAATGATGTGACATGTGATGTCAGTGGTTTTAATTTTATTATTTTTCTTTGTTGTTGCCATTATTTTCATAATTTTTTTAGTAAGTAATCTAAAGTTTTTTTGTGTATTTAAAATGAATATGATTTTTTTTGCCGCGTTTATAATAATAATATACATTTTTTTAACGATCTTTTAAAATTTATCGGCAACAATAGGTTTCCTTTTTGGGTTAGCATCGTTGGGTGAGAGGAAATTCCCAGAATCTCAGTGATGCTGGCTCAATAGGAATGTTGATTGTTGCGTTTTTAAAGTTTTTTTTTTGGAATAAAAAAATTTAAATGAAAAAGATAAAGAAAAATAACTTCTGTCTTGAAGAAGGAAGGTGACTTTCAAGAGAGCAGCGAACAACATGGCAGTTAGTCCTATTTTAGTTAACGTTTACTAATGGTTTTTAATGTTCTCTCCCCTCATAAAAACTAAAGTCAAGTTTGGTGATATTACTCCCAAAAAGAAATAAACAGTTTAAAGGCAAATGGAACCAGACTTTGTGGTTGTCAAGAGCAACTTTGATCGTTTAAGGAACGTTAACGATGTTTGTTCCGATGTTCAACAGTAGCCAAGATCGATCTTCCCCTACGTGTGTTGCAGTGAAGCGGCAATAACCAACTATCGTCGGCGTGGGCGTTGAGAAGAGAAGATTGGTGAGTGTTGGAATAGTTATTTTTGACGGGACCCTGGGAACGTTGGCGAAGTAAATTAGTGCCTTCAGACAATTGAACTGGCGAATATAGCCCAATTAGAACAATCCAGAAGGATAGCTGAGAAATTAGACACTAAAAATGAGCTCAGTTTTAAATGAACTGAATAGATGTGTTCCTTATGGAATCCCATTTGTTTTGGAATATTAATTATTCTTTACTAGTTAGTAAGATATGTTCTGAGTGTAAGGTGGCACAAGGGATCCGCTGTTAATAATTAAGTTGGGAACGTAAATTGGATATTGTTTTGGCATTTTTAGCACTGGTCCTTTAATTGAGTAGAAACAATGGGAATGGTGATTGTTGGTCTTAGCTTGACAGGAAGGGTTAATATGGCCTCCCTTCTAATTGTTCAAAAAAAAGGTGCACTCGACGTTTTCATGTACGTCAACGGTCCGTAATATGTCAAAAGGGAACGCAATCTCATTCCATTAACAGGCTCTGGGGTACCAGTGTTATGCATACACGAGTAATAACAATATCATTTATTTTAAGAGCGAACCTTGCAAAGCCACAGGCAGATCAGAAGTGAAAGTGCACTGCCAAGGGGACGAGGAATGTATTAGGAATAGGATACAGATTAATTTAGCAGGGGCCCCTAGTAAATATAATGTACGGATCTGTTGAATAACTGGTAGCAAAAAGGTACAAGATATCGAATAAATAATGGCAACATAACTCTTGGTGTAATGGCATTTATTTCAAAATGTGTCGCGACTAAATCCGTAACAGGTCCCAAGAACCCGTGATCGTGTTAAGGTGAGTGAGAAGGTTACATTTTGGAACCCCATAATAATAGAACCTCCCCACCCCCCCTTGGCACGTCACAGAAAGACAATTTTTTTTTCAAACAGACTTACGTGTGCGATGACAAACGAATAACAAATACTAAGTTGATGTTAAAGAGCTCGAAAAATTTGACTAAAGAAAATTTTTATTCGAAAGAGTAACATGTCCTAAACCAAATGCAAGTGCAACTAGCTGGATAGGGGCCACCGATGGATAGATAATAATAGTAGTCAGCTAATAGTGAGTCTATAATTACATTATCACCTGTTAGCACGCAGAGCCGTGGCTGTTAAAGTGACATTCGGAGTTTGCAGCTGGTTGCTGGCAATGTTTGATTTGGTTTACTATTCACTTGAGTCACCTTATGTGGGCAGAAATTAGAAAGAATGCGTAACTGACTGAGCATATCGGATATATATTCGGCCTACGAGCAACGAAAACCAAACAAAACAGGAAGGAAAGGACTCCAAACCCATCTAACTTACAATTACGTGGCCCTGTCTACTTTACTAAGAAAACCGCCCAAATAACCCAAAAATAGAAATAAGTAATGACGCCTGCTTGATCAAGTAAAAATACTGTGCAAAGCACAGTAAAATGTGAACTTAGTAAAACAAAAAATTTCAGTAATATCTTAAAAGTGAAATTTTCACTTAAAGATTTATTATGCAATGCAGGTTAACTTTGAAAATTTAACATTTCTGCGAATTTAAATACATTAAAAGTAAAGTTTGAATTATTTTATTTTATTTTATTTCATTTTATTTTTTTTAGAACTTCAGTTAAACGTATAGGGAAAAATGGCCATCAGTAAAATAGTAACTAAAAATGAAAAACCTGTAAACTTTTCAACATCATTATTATTTGTCACTAGCAGAGGTACCCGGCATTAACCGGGATAATTACACTTGCAGGTAAAGAGAATAATCTCAAAAAATTAAATTATAACTCCCAATTGGTTAAGTAATAACTCAATATATACAACACAGAGCAAAGGGAATATCCATTCTTCGAAAAATACGAAAACCAGGAGGTCTACGTGATTTTATATACACTATACTATATAGGTCTAGGGACTTTATATAAATTCTTCTTGACTTGCCTCACTACTACAGAGCATCACCAGATACTTTAGAATCAAGTTTTTTTGCCCTTTATGTAGAAGCTCTTATACCCTCTTACTCTATTCGAAACTCCCGTTGTTCAGATGTTTCAAATTCCCGTATAGCTTTTTCTGTTTTAGTTGCAGAGTTTTTCTGACCACTACTCGTTCTTTCTCTTTCCTTTCCAGACAAATTTTTGCCAATCGTCTGGACGTTTGATAAGGAGCTCAAGGGAGACATGCATGACTCCTGTGCCTCATCAATGGACGCTGTCTTATTAATGTTCTGTCACTGCATCATCACTTTATGCTCATTATCAATAATTCTTGAAACGAAAGTTCAGTAATCGCATTATCAGCATCCCAGTTTCCAAAATATACACATTCCCACAAAATATAGTCAAAATCTGCTACACACATTATAAAATCTTCGGATCTGCTGTGCTACCACATAAGCTACTGTAGGTGATAACCCTGGCGTGGCTCGGACTTTTTCTTTTTTGGATTAAATATTGAAATATCTTAAAAATAAGCACATGAAGACGCTTAGAGTTAATACAGTAAAATTTCTTAAAGAAAATTCGAAAATTTTTTTTTAAAGGCTAAAAATGGATGGACCTCTCCAAAGATGCCACTTCTAGTCTTAATAATTTTTATTCACGTAATCTTACTTTAAATATACACTTGATGTTGTTGCAATTCCCTTTCTTCTCTCGATGACTTGAAAGCAAAACTTGGCTATTCATCACTTTGTGTAGTCTAGCGCTCGCCGTTTCTTCTATTTACTTCCTTACCATTTGCTCAATACAGCACGGAGCTAAAGGAGTGTTTCCTCTGTCGTCTTTCTAGTCTTTCTCAATAGTCTGCTTACTCTCTATTATCTCCAGTTGCTGATAATTTTTAAAGATTTTCAAGAAATAGTTAGATACTAAGAACTCTCTTTTCTAAAAAAAGCCTAAATAACAGGAATTCTATGCACTGTTACAAATTGAAACTTATATATATTGCACAAACTTTGCCTTGCAATGTTGGTCATGAGATATACATTGTTGGTCCACGCAGAGTGTATATGAATTGTGTGTTGATACTATCGTTGATACCTATAGTTGCACAAACGTTTCCTTACATTGTTGGTCATGAGATATTTCTTATTAATATGTCCTACCAAATTCATTATTTTATGTACGTTGTATTGTAGAGTGTATATTTTCATATATTTTCATCCTTTCGGACATCATCAGAAAACTGATTTAGTAGAGCCATAATGGTTCATTGGAAATTTCAATACTAAAATATGGCACGTAAATTATCAAACAACATGGAATGATGTGTCATGAATGAATATAACGTAAAGTTAATGATAGCTGAAATTCGTTCCGAAGAACATGCTTTAGTGGAACCTTTATGGCTAATAAGAACTTCCAATGCGAAAATACGGCATGTAATATATCAAACGACTGGGAATGATATGTCATGAATGAATATAACGTAAAATTAATGATAGTCGAAATTGGTTCCAAGGAACCTGGTTTAGTGGATATAATATGGCTCACTAGAACGTTCAGTGCTAAAATACATGCATATAATTTATCAAACGTCTTGCAATGATGTGTCTTGAATGAATATAACGTAAAATTAATGATAGTCGAAATTGGTTCCAAGGAACCTGGTTTAGTGGAACCATTATGGTTCATTGTAACTTTCTATGCTAAAATATGTCATGTAATATATTAAAGGATTTGGAATGATGTATCATGGATTAATATAAAGTAAAATTAATGATAGTTGAAATTGATTCCAAAAAACATGGTTTAGTGGAATCGTTATGGCTCATTACAACTTTCAATGCTAAAATATGGCATGCAATATATCAAAAGACTTGCAATGATGTGTCATGATAGAATATAACGTAAAATTAATGAGAGTCGAAATGATTCCAAGGAACCTAGTTTAGTGGGACTATTATGGTTCATCGGAACTGTCAATGTTAAAAAATGGCATGTATTATATTAAACGACTTGGAATGATGTGTCATGAATGAATATAACGTAAAATTAATGATAGTCGAAATTGGTTTCAAAGAACCTGAACTAGTGGAACTATTATGGTTCATTGAAACTGTCAATGTTAAAATATGGCATATAATATATCAAATGACTTGGAATGACGTGTGATGAATAAATATAAAGTAAAATTAATGATACGCGGCCTGTGAGAAAAGTATCCGACCTTCAGCCGGGAAAAAAAACATACACACCTGGAGCATTGGAAACCTAATCACCCTCAAAGTAGTCTCTTTGGAACTCCACACACTGCTCCCAGCGGTGCCGCCATTGTTGGAAACATTCCTGGAAAGCGTCTTTCGGAATGGAGTTTAGCTCGGCTGTCTTTGCAGCTATAATGTCCTCTGTTGTTGCAATTCGGGTTCCTTTCAATGGCCTCTTGAGTTTGGAAAACAGCCAAAAGTCGCAGGGGGCCAGGTCAGGAGAGTAAGGAGCCTGTTGTACCACGGGAGTCTGGTTTTTCGCCAAAAAAGTCTGAATCAAGTGCGAGGAATGGGCTGGAGCGTTATCATAACGGAGGCGCTAATTGCCTGTTGACCACAACTGCGGTCTCTTGCGCCGCACTGTATAACGTAGGCGACGGAGGACACCCCTGTAGCACTCTTTGGTTATTGTTTGACCCTGTGGTGCGTACTCGTGAAATTCCACACAGCGAGAGTTAAAGAAAGCAGTCAGCATCACTTTCACAGTGAGGCGCACTTGGTGGGTCTTCTTTGGTCTTGGTGAGGAGGAATGCTTCCACTGTGACGACTGAGCTTTGGTTTCCGAGTCGTACCCGTACACCCAGGACTCGTCACCAGTGATTATGGTGTTCATGAAGTCGGAGTCACTGTTTGCGGAGGCCAGCATGTCCTGTGAGACGTCAACACGAAGTTGCTTTTGCTCCGCCATCAGCAGTTTCGGCACGAATTTCGCCGCCACTCTCTTCATGGCCAAATCTTCGGTCAGAATGGAATGTGCCGAAAACGTTCTGATGCGCACCTCTTCTGCAAAATCTCAGGTAGTCACACGACGGTCCCGCATCACCAGAGCGTTCACTTTGGCAACGACCTGATCATTTCGGCATGTTGGTGGCCGACCGGAGCGTGGCTCGCTCTCCACCGACGTGCGGCCGTCTTTAAATCGGTTGTACTAGCCCTTAATCTGTGTGATGCCCATAGCATCGTCACCGAAAGCCATCTGAATCTTCCGGATGGTTTCCACCTGGCAGTTTCTGGCAAAATTTGATGCAGTAACGCAGCTCCAGTAGTTCCGTCATTTTCCTTCAAATCAAAAACCTATGAGAGCACAACACACTACCTCCCTCTAATGCTGACTGCCAGCAACTGACGCTATTGAGAGGTGGGAAAAAATTCACGCATACGCAGAAAGGTTCAAGGTCGGCTCATGCAAGCGCGCGCGCTCCAAATACATCAGCTTTTCGCAAAAAAAAATTAGGTCGGATACTTTTCTCACAGGCCTCGTAGTCGAAATTGGTTCCAAGGAACATGGTTTAATGGAACCTATATGGCTCATTAAAACTTCAATGCTAAAATATGGCTTGCAATATATCAAAAGACTTGCAATGATGTGTCATGATAGAATATATCGTAAAATAATGATAATCGAAAATTGGTTCCAAGGAACCTGGTTTCGTGGAACCATTATGGCTCAGTAGAACGTTCAATGTTAAAATATGGCATATAATATATAAAATAGACTTGCAATGATGTGTCATGAATGGATATAGCTTAAAGTTAATGATAGTCGAAACTGGTTCCAAGGAACCTGGTTCATTGGAACCATTATCGCTCATTAGAACGTTCAATGCTAAAATATGGCATGTAAAATATTACAAGACTTGGAATAATGTGTCATGAATGAATATAACGTAAAATTATGATAATCGAAAATTGGTTTCAAGGAACCTGGTTTAGTGGAAAAATTAAGGCTCAATAGAACTTTCAATGCCAAATTATGGCATGTAATATTCCAAATGACTTGCAATTATGTGTCATGAATGAATATAACGTAAAACTAATGATAGTCGAAAAATGGTTTCAAGGAATCTTGTTTAATGGAACCATTACTGCTCATTAGAACCTTCAAAGCTAAAACATGGCATATTGCTGCAGCGAAAAAAACTTCGCTGTAACAAAACACGCATCTTTTGAGGAGCAAAGTTCCCGACATTCAGCGCGGCGAGAGAAGAGCGGGAGATTCGATTGCTGGCACGAGGGAAGGCGACAGGGGACGAGAGAAGAATTCGACAGACGGTATTGCGAAGTCATCGGCGATAGTTGGAAGGACTTCGAGGAGCAGCGAGCGACGGAGACTAGAGCACCTCAGCAACAAGAAAATTAATGTCAGGCTTGGAGGCATTAATGTTCCTCAGCGAGAGAGGGAATTGCTGAAGGTTGAAAATGCTTCGTCGGGGAGAGCAAAGCGTTCCCGCGGCAGAGGTGAGCTCGTCCGGCAGAGAAAACTTCCAGTCATCTTGTAAAGCAGCGAGTGGCGGTCGGATTCCCGAAAACAAGTTCATGACTGTCAACCTTTTGAGTCTTACCAGTTTCGGAGAGCCGTCAGCACAAGGAAAATACGAGCATCGTGTGCTGGGAGCAAGTCCGTTTTTTCAGCGTTCTTCCCTACGGCTTGACGGCGTTCGTCCATGACCGAATTGGCAGGGTGGTTGCTCATCAGTGAATTGTGCAGTGTTGTTTTATGACGCCAGTGCAAAGTTAAAACAACACTGCACAATTGAAATAGTGACATAGTGAGTACTGAATTCTCAATTCTTTTCCGGTAATATTTCTTTAAAAGAAGGCATTCTAGTGCTATGTAAGTTGAAAGTTAGGCTTAGCACCCGTAATTTCGTTAAGCCTCATATTATTGTGTGCGCCAGCATTTTCGTCGGTGCAATAATGTTCGAATAGTAGTGCATTGTAATTTAGTGTGCTTTGCCCGCTATTAGTTATTGTTTTGCTGTGCTACGAGTAATACTGGTATTTAGCGAAGGAGATGTGTAGCTTTTGTATTACGAGTGTACTATAAGCATTTTATTTATGAATTTGTTTCCTCCTTTCGCAGGCTCTGTTCATAGTGCAATGTTCTTTGACCATTGTTTCGAACTGGAATGTAAGACACTTATTAAATTATAAGACTTTGACCTCAGTTCTGTACCTTAGTGCAGAATTATCGTTCTTGACTTAGTGATATCTCATTTTACGCGTAAATCTATTTGAACTGAATGCGAGCGGGTACAAACGCCCTATTACCAAGTATGGGCTTTAACTGATTTGCTCAAGTGCCCTATTGTATTGTGAGTGTGGCATCTTGTTAACTATCAAATACTCTATTTTTGAAAAGTTCATCATTTACTTGTTTTGTTAGTTAGATTAGGCTTAAGAGTAGCCCATAGAGGTAATTATTTATAAAGATCGTTTAGAATTGAACAAATCAATATTCCTATTGTGTGATGATTTATGCTTACCTATTGTAGCTATCAGATAGTAGTAATTAATGCCTTAGTGAATTGTCTATTTGCAGTGCTTATCAAGAATTTAGCATTTGTTTAAAGATTTATTGAAATTATTAATGTTCATTCATTGCTCAAATTTTTCGCGCATAGCTTTAACATTAAGACCAGTATCATCAATTTAGTATCATAACGTTATTACATTTACCAATTTGTGTATTTGTATTTCTTACTGCTTGCCGGCTCGGTGGCCGAGAGGGTTAAGGCACAGGTCTTTCCGATCTCGACACCAGCGAGTCGCGGGTTCGAATCCCGCCTAGGGCATGGATGTTTGTGCTTCTCTCGTTCATAATCGTTCTTTCATTGTCATTAAGGTCTAGTACAATAGACCTGAGGTCGCAGTGCTTGGTTCATTGACAACCACCCCTTTCAAAGTCATTAGTCATTACTGCTTGATTTCATTATTGCGTTTATTTCTTGAATTTATTTTATGACACGGAACTTATTTGTTTAATAAAATGTTTTCGTACGTACTTAAATCGTAGTGCTGAGACTTAGTGTTCCGTTTTCTGTGTTAAATACTAGCAAAGCTTCCACTGTGTAAACAGGCACGTGACACATATAATATAGCAAACGACTTGGAATGATGTGTCATGACTGAATATAACATAAAAGTAACGATAGTCGAAATTGTTTCCAAGGAACCTCGTTTAGTGGAACCATTATGGCTCATTAGAACTTTCAATGCTAAAACATGACAGGTTATATATCAAAGAACTTGGAATGATATGTCATGAATGAATATAATGTAAAGTTAATGACAGTCGAAATTGGTTCAAAGGAACCTGGTTAAGTGGAACCATTATGGCTCATTAGAACTTTCAATGCTAAAATATGGCATATAATATATCAAACGATTTGGAATGATGTGTCTTGGATGAATATAACGTAAAATTAATGATAGTCGAAATTGCTTCCCAGTAACCTGGTTTAGTGGAACCATTATGGCTCATTAGAACGCTCAATGCTAAAATATGGTTTATAATATATCAAACGACTTTCAATGATGTGTCATAGATAAATATAACCTAAAATTAATGATAGTCGAATTTGGTTCAAAAGAACCTGGTTTCGAGGAAATATTATGACTCAGTAGAACTTTCAATGCTAAAATATGGCATGTATTATATTAAACGACTTGGAATGATGTGTCATGAATGGATATAAAGTAAAATTAATGAAAGTCGAAATTGATTCCAAGCAACATGAATTAGTGGAATCATTATGGCTCATGAGAACTTTCAATGCTAAAATATGACATGTAATATAACAAACTACTTTGAATGATGTCTCATGAATGAATATAACGTAAACTTTATGATAGTCGAAATTGGTTTCAAGGAACCTGGTTTAGTAGAACTATTATGTTATAAACGTAGGAGTTGTGATAAAATATATATTAATTAAGATAAATAAAACTCCTTTAATAAAAAAACAAATAAATTAAAATAAATAATAGCAAACAATGAAAAAAGTCACCCAATTGATAATGTAAATGTTGAAGGACGAAACACAAATAAATTACTACTAAAAATATAATATCACTTCCCTTGTACTCAACAATCCTGATCACAACAATCAAACTAATCATAATATCATACATTGTATTAGATTACATTGTTTTGGTTTTTTATTATTATATCTTCCATTCATTCAAAAAACTTTATTACTGAAGATGGGGAAAAAATCCCAAAAACGTTATGAACGTTATAAAATATGGCATATAATATATCAAACGATTTGGAATGATGTGTCTTGGATGAATATAACGTAAAATTAATGATAGTCGAAATTGCTTCCCAGTAACCTGGTCTAGTGGAACCATTATGGTTTATTGGAACGTTCAATGCTGAAATATAGCATGTAATTTATCAAACTACTTGGAATGATGAGTCATGAATGAACGTAACTAAAAATTAATGATAGTCAAAATTGGTTCCAAGGAACCTGGTTTAGTGGAACTATTATGGCTCATTAGAACGCTCAATGCTAAAATATGGTATATATCAAACGACTTTCAATAATGTATCATGAATGAATACAACGTAAAATTAATGATAGTTGAAATTGGTTCCAAGGAACCTGGTTTCGTGGAACCATTATGGATCATTTAATTTGCAATGCTAAAATATGACATGTAATATATTAAACGACTTGGAATGATGTGTCATGAATGAATATGACGTAAAATTAATGATAGTCGAAATTGGTTTCAAGGAGCCTGGTGTAATATTTTTTGCAGTCGATTAATATGGTATATGACATGAACGAGACCCAAATATTATCTAAATTGCTACAATAGCACGTGCACAAATGTAACCTTCACGTCCCAACCTAGCAATTTTGAATGGTGAAATATATTAAGTAATGTATCAAACAATTCGTAATGACGAGATAGAAGCAGGTATAAATTAATATTCTCGCCAACTGAAAAATATGGTTCAGGAGTTGAACCATTTTGAAAATCGTTGTAATTCAAACAATGACACGTGTTCTAATGGTACCGTTATGACACCCTCAAAAATTTTCATTTATAAGATATAACATGTAATATATCAAACTACTAGGAATGCTGTCTTATGAATGAATATAAAGTAAAATTAATGATAGTCGAAATTAGTTTCAAGGAAACTAGTTCTGTGGAATCATTATGGTTTATTGGAATTTTTAATGCTAAAATATGACATGTAATATATCAAACGACTTGCAATGATGTGTCATGAACGAATATAACGTAAAATTAATGATAGTCGAAATTTGTTCCAAGGAACATGGTTTAGTAGAAAAATTATGGCTAAATAAAACTTTCAATGCTAAAATATGGATTGTAATATACGAGGGCTGTAAATTAAATAGTGGCAACTTAACCTTGAAACTCGCAGAAGGGCGGGCATGCGCAAATATGATATGGGCGCGGTGAGGTGGCGCTGTTGTCGATGTGCAGAGTGCAAAAAACAGCCGATCTGCTTAGAAGGGTAGTTGTTGTGTGGCGTTAAAGTGAGGAGTTTCGTTTTCATCGGGCTAAAGCATGTTTTCAAAAGATGATCAGCGGTCGTGGCTTAAAATCGAGGTTGCCCGTGGCAAAAGTGCAACAGAATGCTATCGATTATTAGTGGAAGCCTGTGGCACAAATGCTTTACCGTATAGGACAGTAGCACGATGGGTTCAAGCATTTCGTTCGGGTCGGAATTAGACTGCGGATTTGCAACCCACAGGTCGGCCCTCCATTCCTCAAGAGCAGACTGACATTCAGAGCAGTCTCCTTACCATAGACCGCCGACGGACTGTCCGAGAAATATCCTTAGAGGTTGGTCTGAGTCATCAAACGGTGTGGTGCATAATGAAGAAATCTTTTAACAGGAATTGGAATCATTATGGCTCATTAGAACTTTCAATGCTAAAATATTGCATATAATATAACAAACGAATTGCAATGATTTATTATAGATGAATATTACGTAAAATTAATGACAGTCGAAATTGGTTTCAAGGAACCTTGTTAAGTGGAACCATTGTGGTTCATTGGAACTTTCAAAGCTAAAATATGACATGTAATATATCAAACGACTTGAAATGATGTGTCATGAATGAATATAACGTAAGATTTATGATAGTCGAAATTGGTTCCAAGGAACATTGTTTAGTGGAATCCTCATAGCTCATTAGAAATTTCAATGCTAAAATATTGCATGTAATATAACAAACGACTTGGAATGATGTGTCATGAATGAATATAACGTAAAATTTATGATTGTGGAAATTAGATTCAAGGAACCTGCTTTACTGGAACCGTTTGGTTCGTTGGATTTTTCAATGCTAAGATATAGCATATGATATATCAAACAGATCGGAATGATGTGTTATGAGTGAATATAATGTAAAATTAATAATAGTCGAAATTATTTCATAGCTACGTGGTTTAATAGTATCATTATGGTACATTAGAAACTTACAATGTTAACATCGGGTGGTTTAAAAATATAGTTCCGCAAATGGTGTTTTTTAATTTTTCGGTACTTGGTTATTCCATTCTTTAATGGTTTATTACGTACCGAAAGGTGCTTTATGCTATCAGTGTCGGGAGACCTCTCTGTCTGTCTGTCTGTCCATATGTTTGTCTGTCTGTGACTCTAACTCCGCCGAGGTTATAAGAAATTTTTAAAATCTGTATTCATCAGTCGATGAATATGGTTCATAGCACGAACCAAACACAGATATTATCGATAACTGTACATCGGCACGTGCACAAATTGTACCTCTATTTTCCCGCCTAGAAAATTTCATTGGGAAGATATATTGTGTAAAATAAACAAATCGCAATGACAAGATAGAAGCAGATATAAATTACGAGTTTCGCCAATTAATAAATTCGGTCCCCGGGAATGAACCATTATGAAATTGGTTGAAATCGAAACAATGACAGGTGCTCTATTAGTACACTTATAACACCCTCAAAAAATTTCAATGATAAGATATGGCATGTAATATATGAAACAAATTGGAATGATGTCTCATGAATTAATATAACGTAAAATTAAAGATAGTCGAAATTGGTTTCAAGAAACCTGGTTTTGTGGAACCATTATGCTTCAGTGGAACTGTCAATGCTAAAATATGGCATGTAATATATCAAACGACTTGAATGATGTGCCATGGATGAATATAACGTAAAATTAATGAGAGCCGAAATTGGTTCCAGGGAACCTGGTTTAGTAGAACCAATATGGTTCATTAGAACTTTCAACGCTAAAATACTGCATGCAATATGTTAAATGACTTGGAATGTTTTGTCCTGGATGAATACAACGTCAAATAATGATAGTCGAAATGGGTTTCAAGGAACATGGTTTACTATTTTCGTTAGTCGATGAATATGGTACATCACACGAACGAGTCACAAATATTATCTAAATCGCTACAATAGCACGTGCACAAATTTAACCTTTTAGACCTAACCTAGCAATATTCAATGGTGAGATACACAAGGTATGTAAAATTAAATTTCCATTTTGACATGGACTTAAAAAAACTACTAGACCAAAAGCTATAATACTTGATAATATTATACAAGAGGGCATGGGAAGTTCATACTCACCAAAAAAAATTAGTCCAAAAGGTCACCACCAGCATGGAATGACGCTCAATGCAATATTCGTATAAGAAATTAGACATGAAGACGCAGGTTAACAAGTCTTTAATCGTTACTAAAATTAGTTAATGTTGAATGTGGTCTCCTCCATTTACTGAAAGCAGGTTACATCGGATTACTGCGTTCTCAACTGTATGCTCGTAGAATATCAGGAGAAATTTGGCGCACCTTTCGGCGTATCGCATCTTTTAGTTCTGCCAAATTCCTGACGTTATCACCATAAACATGGCTTAGAGGTAACCCCAGAGCCAAAAGTCACAGGCGTTGATATCTGTTGACAGGAGTGGCCAAGAAAGGGCGAAGTTTCGGCCTATAATCCGTTCATCTGTGAAATGCTGCTAAAGTACCTGTTTGACACATATACCAATATGAGGTGGAGCCCCAACCAGCATAAAAATCGTTGTGTCTAAAATGCCACGTTGCTGAAATTCTGATATCACAAAAATTCTTAGCATCGACGCCATGCAAGCAGCAGTCACAGTGCATGTCACGAGTCTATCTCTCGACTGCTCTTCAAAAAAATACGGTCCAATTATGACATTTTCTGTCATACCACAGAGCACGCAAACTTTAGGAGAATGGAACAGAATTTGGTGGAGAACATGAGGGGGACTGGTGGCCCGAATCCTGTAGTTATGGGTGTTGTCATCCCCATTCAGGTAAAAATGGGCCTCGTCCGTCCACAAAATGTTCCATGGTCAATGCTCGTCCAGCTACATCCGTGCAAGGAATTCCAATGCGAAGGTTTCTCTACGAGGAAGATCGTTAGGTTCGATTTTCGAGACAAGGTGGATTTTGTATGGGTAGTACCGCAGCACTTTACGTAAGATCTTGACACCGTACTCAGTGGGAAGTCCATTCGACGTGCAACAGCACTTTCGCTGCACGCCCCTTGTGAGGTTGCCATTTTTGCTTCCTCTATGGCTACTGAAACAGCCTCCACGGTAGCCTCAGAGACGGGTTTCCTTCCTCGGCCAGGTGCTACCGATAACAAACCTGTGGCTTCAAACTTTGTCATCATCTTCTTCAAACTCTGCGGTGTCATTTGCCCCCGACGTACATGTATTCGTCGAACAGTACGATAATGTTGCAAAGCCTGCCGTACATTGCTATTGCATTCATAATAATATTTAACCAGAAATGCACGGTCTTGCATGGTAACAGGTATCGTCGACTAGTAACAAATGAGGCGTACTGACAACGAGGCACCCTTTCATATTTCTGAAAACCAAATGACTTGTAAAGCGCACGTGGATAAGCCACATTGTTAACCTGTGTCTTCGTGTCTAATTTCGTAAACGAATATTGCAAAGAGCGCCATTCCTTTCTGGTGGTGACCTTTTGAACTAATTTTTTTTGGTGGGTATGAACTTCCCATGCCCTCTTGTAAAATATAACCAAGTATTATAGCTTTTATTCCAGTAATTTTTTTTTTTTGTCATGTCAAAATGGAACTTTAATTATAAAGACCTTGTATTAAGTAATGTATCAAGCAATTCGTAATGACGAGATGGAAGCCGGTATAAATTACTATTTTCGCCATTGAAAAATTTAGTTCAAAAAAAGAACCATTTTATAAATGATTGTAATGGAAACAATGGCACGTGTTCTAATGGTACCGTTATGACACCCTCAAAAATTTTCATTGATAAGATATGGTATGTAATATATGATGTGTTATGAATGAATATATCGTAAAATTAATGATAGTCGAGATTGGTTTCAAGGAATCTTTTTTTTGTGGAACCATAGCAGATAAGGTCTAGGTTGGTACGCATATTAATGAGGTGGGCGTGGCCTAGGTGCGTCATTTTCCACCAATCACTGTATAGTATTCGCATCACGTGACCACCCCAACCCCCCTCCCTCAGCCTGACGTCACGGACGTTCAACCAATCCGCGTACAGAAGGCGACTCACAAGGCCCACCACCTCCCTCCCCTGTTTTGGGCGTTGGTCTTTTATTTGGGCGTTGGTTTTTATTTGGGCGGTGGTCTTTATTTGGGCGTTGGTCTTTATTTGGGCGTTGGTCTTTTATTTGGGTGTGGCCTAAGGCTGAAATAAAATTAATTTTATAATCCTCTGATGTACACCTCAGGGTGTTTGATTAGAGGGGTCCTGATGCTCTCAGCAAAATCCACTTAGGTGATTCTGTCTTACTAGTGAACACCTGTTGATTCGCTTATATACCCATGAATCTGGCTAGGGGGTTGGGTACTGGCACCTCAAATGGATTACCTAATTAATAATTTACTATTTTTTTCTCGGGAATCCAAATTTTTTCCAAGATCTTTTTACAGTTTTCTAAATTAAACGAATGCTGTTTCAAGATGTTTTGTTTTGTTTTTTAATTTTCAACTAAGGACTACATTGTTTCAATTGACAGGTGTGCAGTTGAGTAGGGGCTAATACTGTCTAAAAAGGTGGGACTGAACTCTCATATACCTGTTATAAATAATAAATAAATAAATACAGATGTGTTCTTTACATAACTTAATTTAAATTTTGGTCATGGATGATGCATTTTCTAACCCCGCTAATGCTGCCGGTTTTGGTGGTGTGTGAGGTTTAGCTAAACAAACAAATCATTCTGAAAAAGAGACACGTGAATGGTTAAGGGGTGTGAGAGCTTATACGCTACATAAACCGGTGCGTCATCATTACCCACGTAATCGCATGCGTGTATATGCGCCATTTGAGCAATTTCAAGTGGACTTGGTTGATCTAACCAGTCTGTCAAAACAGAACGATGGTTATAAATTTCTACTTACCTGCATAGATCTTTTCTCGCGCTATGCGTGGGTCATTCCTCTAAAAACGAAGAAGGGGCTTGAACTTCAGAAAGCCTTTCAAAAAATTTTCACACTCAGCAGTGTTCCTGTAAAAGTGAACAGCGATAAAGGGAAGGAGTTTTTAAACAAACATGTTCAAGATTATTTTAAAGAACTCGACATCGATTTCTTCACCACAGAATCAGATTTGAAAGCCGTTACGGTCGAACGATTCAACTGTACGTTAAAAACGAGGATGTTTAAGTTTTTTACATTTACCAACAAACACAGATACATCGATGTCTTACCGGATCTCGTTTTAAGCTACAACCACCGCAATAGCAGAGCCCTGGGTATGGCACCAGCTGATGTCAATGAACGAAATGCCTCAGCTCTATGGTTGAAACAACAGAGTTAGTATACAGCAGCACCACAAACAAATCCAAGATTGCAAGTCGGCGATTACGTACGTATTTCGAAAGTGAAAAACATATTTGATAAAAGCTATCTTCCAAACTGGACAGAGGAGTTGTTTGAGGTTTCAAAAATCATTTATAGAAAACCTGTTGTGTATAAAATTAAAGATTACGATGGCAGCGAGATCACAGGTGTATTCTACGATCAGGAGTTACAAAAGGAGAAAAAACCTGAAGTTTTTAACATTGAACAGATTATTCGCTGGCGCACGAGGCGTGGTGTTCGCGAAGCTTTTGTGAAATGGCAAGGTTACCCGGCCCGCATGAACAGCTGGGTACGAGAGATAGATCTTTTAAATGCTTGACAAGAGGCGATTGACAGCAGTTGGGTCCGAGTACAGCCATCATGTATGAAGACAGTGATTTTTATGTTACGCTACCATCAAACACACTTACTGGCGAGCAAATTCATTCCAATACAACAGCTCATTTTATTACAAGACTGCCGAGGACGCTACGTTTCCAGGGGTGCTGGGAGGTTGGTTTATCGGAAACACATTTTCCAGCCCTCTTCAAGAACATTACCACTGTAAACAACACTTTCGAAATAGGTTTCAAGGCTGATCTCATAGATGAACAAATCGATTTCAGCATTGTTTCACCAGTAAGAATTCCGACACTCCAGTCTTTCATAATCGAAGTTGAATTGGTTTTACAAGCCTATTTGAAAGATGTTCTCTTTTACCATAACACTTCTTTAGACCAAAACGTCATCATGAGTTTGCCTCTGAATGTCGGGATTCGCTTTAACACTCCCGAATTCTGTAAGGTGTTCAATGTTTCGCCAAATATTTTCTACGAGGACCGTTTCTCTCTAACTCCGGATTACAACCTGCCGTTTAAGTGGGTGTCGGATTTTTCTGTTACGTTAAGGTATCCCAAGGCGGCACCTGTATACCAAAAAATTTTTGAATTTAGGAGTACCAAACTGCAAAATAGGGTAGCCGCAATTGATATCCTAAAAGATAGTTTTAGAACGGCGGGCGTCGAGACAAAGATTGTTAATGATCTTATATTGTTTACGGGGTTCTCAACACAGTTCATCGAATTCCCAGCAGCTGTCAACATTGGATTTATACATGATAGGTTTCTGAACAAGAAATTGAAAACGCCTATTACTATGCCCTTAAACGACACAAAGGACGGATTTATCAGCTGTGTTATTTTTGATCCACCTGACACTCCAGAACAGTGCATCTTTAAAATTCCCGAAGGGTATTATGATAGTCGTAGGGACGTTGTCGAGGCGCTCGTTAAGTTGATTCCATTGAAAGAACAGGCTTTTTACAAAATCAATCTCACACCTAACAAATGTTTACATTTCAAATGCACAGAAGGCCGCTATATTAGTTTTAGCGAGGGTTTATGTTACACATTGGGTTTGCAAGCTGAACTTTCCGACCTGGAACTCGTTATCGGTGAGGGTTCAACCCCAATAGATCTTACACGTGGCATACATGGTTATTATCTGTATACAGACATCATACAGCCGCAGGTTGTGGGTAACACATTCGCTCCGCTCCTACGAATCATACCCATTTCACATGCCAGACGAGAAGTGATTTATCAGACTTTTCATTCACCCGACTACTTTCCCTTAAGTAAAAACGTCATTGACACGATTGAAATCGCGGTTCATTCCGACCACGGTGATTTGCTTGCGTTTTTAACAGGTAAAACCATAGTGAAATTACATTTTCGTAAGAAACAACTGTAGTGCGAGGTTGGTTTCTTTTTTCTCTCCTCCTGAATTACTTCAAGATGCATATCCCCTATCAGCCGAGCCATGAAGTAATATCGCGTTACTATTTAAACCAGAGAGGGAATGGTTTACCTGTGTTTAGAAGGTCGGTTTACCAGAGAGGCAATGGGATTGGTTCAGTATTTTCAAATCTGTTTCGCTTCGCAACACCTTTACTCAAATCCATGGGCAAGATTCTCGGTCGGCATGCCCTAAAGGGCGGTGTTTCCGTTTTTAATGATGTGATACATGGTCAAAATTTCAAACAGTCGCTGTCATCACGAATGAAAGAAGCTGGAGGTAATGCCATGCAGGAAATGGGTGCTAGAGTTCAGAGAGGTAGAGGCAGTGTTAAAAGACGAAATTCAGCATTTCCTACTCATTCACATGTAAAAAGGCCCAGAGGCAACAGCGTGGAGACCTTTCTAAAGAGTAAATACAGACAAAGAAGTCGAGTGCAGCGTTCAAAAAAGCTGAAAAACGTGCAGAAGAAACAGAAGAAGAAGAGGAAGAAACAGAAGAAGTCAACAAAAACACCGGCAAAATTACGTTCTAAGCCAATTTTAAACATACGTCCTTTATCAACAGTTTTCGCCTAATACATACGTAATCATGGCATCAATGATACACCAGCTGAGCACTGAATGGCTCAACAGCGATCTCGAAATTTTTTCTATACCTCACACGAGCGGCCAACAGGAAAAGCGACACGTCACGGGGTACCAGCCAACAGCCATCATCAGCCAAGACGGGCCTATTGAATTCTACGTACCTTGTTTGGCAGATTTTTATACGGATCTCGATCAATCTACATTAAACTTTGAAGTCGTTATCAACAAAGGGGATGGACAGTTACCAGCTGGTGATAAAACAGGGCCTGTGAACCTTTTCTTACATTCGCTATTCTCACAAGTCGATTGCTATCTAGGTGATACGTTAGTTAGTCATAGTAATAACTTATATCCATACAGGGCTTATTTTGAAACTCTTTTGAACTATGGTCAGACTTCTAAACAAAGTCAACTCACAACAGCTGGGTATTGTAAAGACACGAGCGGTAAAATGGACAGTGCTGACGATAAAAACAATGGGTTTAAGTTACGTAAAAGACTCCCACGAAACGGCGTTTACTACATGGAAGGTCCGCTCCATTTAGACATCTTTCGGCAGGGTCGATTGCTACTAAACTCTACGGATTTTCGTCTGAGGCTTTACAGAAGTAAACCCTCCTTTGCTCTGATGTCTGATGTGGCTAATCTCAATTATCAGATCACAATCCGAAAAGCAACGCTGAATGTTGAGAGAGTTAAAGTTAACACAGCCACGCTATTAGCACATGCAAAGACTCTGCAAACAACTAACGCGTTTTACCCTATCGGACGGGTTGAAATGAGGTCAGTGAGTATTGCTACGGGAACTAGAAATCACATCATACAGAACTTAATTACTGGTCAGATTCCCTCCCAGTGGATTTTTGCATTTACATCGAGTGAAGCCCAGAATGGTTCTTTTACTT
>JAHWFO010007444.1:102790-136107 GCA_023313115.1 Rhysida immarginata
ACAACACTCTGAATTTTACGTTTATTTTTTTTTGATTTCTCCTTTTGTCAAACTGCAAATGAATTTTTTCTTCTTTTCCTAGATTATAGACTGGCCTTCATCCGCCTTCAACTGTACAACTAGAATAGTACAACGTTTCTAATTTAAACAGTGACTTTGTTTCTAATTAATCATTTGTTCTTAATTCTCTTACTTTTATCCTAAATCTTTGTATATTTTATATGTATATTTTTTTATTTCCAAGTGTTTTGTTAGATTTGATGCTTGTTTAGAATCTCAACTGTTTATTTCATCTTCGACTCTTTCAGTAACTTTCTCCAACTCAGGAAGTCCTCCTTGAACCTTTCCACTTCTCCTTTGGTGTAATGTTGTTCCAGATATAAAGAATAATAGTCAACAATCTGCTTGTAGACGACTTCCGTTACTTTTGTAACATCTATTTTGTTATTATCATGTTTAAGAGAAAAAAAAGAAAGGAAGGAAAATAAAGGCAACAATTGAGCTTGGAATTTAGGTTTTTTTGTTTTTTTTAAACGTTAACTCATTAACAAACCTTACTGTAAGTCAACCAACAAATAAAAATTCTGTTTGGGGGGTCCAGTTTTTTTAATAGTCCCAATTTTAAAAGTTTAATAGTAAAATTTGTAATTTTTTTTAGCCAACAATCTTAAATTAAGCTAAGATTTTGGGGAATTTTTTTATTTAACCACCAGAAAAGGGTTTCTTTTTAATCAGAAAGGACAAGAATTAAAGTTCCTGTTCCCGTAGCCTTATGCGTCACATTGTGGCTAGCAACATACGCAAAATACTATAACGTATCATCATCTGATAGTTTTCCAAACTATCATCTGATAGTATTCCAAAACTAAAGTAACAGCTTAGCATAAGTACTAAGTGGAACCTTGAAACAATAATAATAATAATAATAATAATAATAATAATAATAATAATAATAATAATCACAAACACTGACCAAATCTAAGTACAAATTGTTAATATTATTGTCCGAATTAATTAATAACCAATACTATTTAATTATTATACCTGTATATACGGTTATTTCTTACGCATTTAATATAAAAATACGTTATGGAAGGACAATTTTTTTTATTCATTTAAGATTTTATTTTGACATTTTGGCGCAAAACTTAAAGTGGCTTCGTTTGACGGGCTTCCTTTGAAGCTTTTTCAACATCAGAAGCATTTTCAAGTGCAGCAGTAGTTTTCTTTTTCTTTGTCGAGTAATCTCTCGCGCCATTGAGCTAGAAAAGAAATGAGATACGTGCAGAGCATGCGGTTCTCGCCGAATTGAGCGTCTCTCGCAGCAGCGCGCCAGAAGTGAGAGAAAGCGCCAGAAATTTTCTCGCGGCGGCAGCGAGACTCTTTCTCAGGTAAACACGTCTTTCTCCCATATATGTGAATGCGCCTTTAACAGTAACTCTCACCCTCCAGTTTTGTTAAAGTCTCTTATACCTAGAAAAACTGCAACAACAATGTTCGTTTGAGATCGCAGAACAATTGCTGCAGCCTCCCTAGGAAAAAATTAAAATTAAAATTACCAAAACAAAACAAAAAAAAACGCGCAAACATAAATAACATTCCTTTAAAACGAAACAAACGTTTTAAATTTGCATCACCCAATTCATTACCAAATAATCGAATAATAAACCGTCCAATCAACCACAAACGACCACATTCACTCCACACGACGTTTATTCACAAATAAACGCCAAAAACCAAATTTGCATAACTGACACCTACAAAAACGGCAAACAGCACAAAATTCTTAGCACACTCAAAACACACACTGACACCAGTCATATACGCTACTTCTCAGGAACAAGAGCCACGTTCTTTCATCCCCAAAGCCCACACATACTACAAACATAAAAAAAAACACATACTAGGCAACATACAAAATCTCAAATCATGTTCATCATCAAAAGGGGATCTATAGCATAACAATGAATGACTGCCCTCAACGTCACCCTGGGCAGACCTAGCCGATGTCTTTTGTTGCTGAAGATCACCCGTCGGTCTCGCCTTTCCAACATTAATAATCCACTGTCCGGCCTTCCAGTATTCAACGCGCGATAGTTTACCTTAGTCTGGTGCCGTAGATTAAATCTACTCTGAGGGTGGGGAATATCATGCTCTGCTCCTACAGACGGGCCATGACTCACACCTCCCTCACTCACTTCACTAGGAGTATCTAACTCTTCTGCTTCTCGCACACAAGGAGACAATGATAACCTAAGGTGGGGGCTATTCCCACGCTCCTCGATCTCATTGTCGTATCATGTTGGGACTATTGGCGCGTATTCCATTCCATTGTCCAATTCATCCTCCTCATCATCATCATGTCCACTGCTCTCATGACTATTGTCTGCCATGGTCACCCATGGAATTTCGTATTCACAATTAGCAGCTAGACTACCACTATCCCTCTCTGAACACTGTTGACCATAATAATATTTGGAGGAACACTAAGCACCCATAATCGGTGATAGGGTACAATTTGAACATCTCCAAACTTTAATCCTTTAACCTCAAACATATCCCCTGACATCGCTCGCACCACTTCAAACGGGCCGAACGTCATCCTCCTCGATCGCTTGGTACCCCCAGCCTTATCATTCAATACTTGGCCCTGACAGTGGTTTGTCTACCTCCTTTTCTTTCCAGGCTGTTCTCATAACATGGCATACGAGTCGGATTCCTCTTAAAACCGTGACTATCCATCTGCAAAGCCACTGGCTTTTCCACTATTGATACCGTGGAACACATGAAGGCCACTCCATTCAGGGCATCAGTGCCTAAAATCCCATCGTACGGGCGGTTTCCAAATGTATGAAGCAGGAAGCTGCATCCGGGAAGATACCTACCTTTTATTTTAACATCCAGGGTGGCCCTGTGCTTAATATTGATGCAGCCCCCGTTGACCCCCCGGACTATAGCATCAACATCCTGGATGGATGCCTGAAGCAACTGCCGACATTGTTCCTCATCAATAAATGATACTTGTGATCCAGTGTCAACCAGCATATTTACTGGTTGACCCTGGATCATTACGTTTATACGATACAGGTTATCCTTGCCGCGTTTAAGCATGATCGGATCACATTCTTCCTGCATAACCTGTGTAGATTCCTTTTGCTGTGGCTGATGGCATTCTCTGCCATAATGCTCCGGGGCAACACACATAAAACAAGTGATGTCTTTTTTTGGAGTGCGGGCAACACCCACTCCCTCTTTTAGCAATTTCTCCAACTCTTATCCAATTCTTATCTCTAGAATTTCTCCAATTCTTATCTCTAGAATTTCTTGCTTACAAGAGCATTCCTTGCTAGTTGCCCCACATGCCGACTCTTTTACGTTTCTCCTCGGTCGAGAAGTTACCCCTACTTCGTCGTCCCCATAATCATTGGCGTTATCCTCTATCTCCACTCCACTACTCTCCCCATGGTGCCCCCCCCCTCCAGCTCCTCTGACTCCATTGCACATTTAATCGCATCTTCTAATGTCTTAGGAGCGGTTGCCTTGATGAGCTTTTTATGGGGCAGGAGCATCCCATGGCGAAATCGCAGGAGCAGTAGAGAATCACGAGTAGAGTCCATAGCTGGATTAGCTTGTATAAAGTGATCCATTTCGAGCTGGAGCCTACCCGAGAGCTCCAGGACTGATTCACGGCGCCGCTGCACTATGTCATAAAGTTCCTTTCTGTAATCATGGTCTATCTTCACTCGGCCAAAAATTTGACCGAGCCAAGATCGGAACAACGGAAAGCTATCTACATCGAATAGCTATAACTCAGCAGCCTTCCTTCCTGCGTTGCCTTTCAGCTTGGACTTGGCCACTGTCAGCTTAATTTCATCTGTTCAGTGGCCAAGAGCTCCAATACTATCTACTGCTTTCAGAAATCCAGAGATGCTAATCTCTGCACCTTCTCCAGAGAAGGAGGGCACCGTACCTGTATAGCCTGCCATCTTGGACTCCATGGCCTCATCTACATTCTCACCTGCTACACACTCGTTAGGCATACTAGCCAATAATACTCTACTGACACCAAAAACAAACAATCACAATCCATTACTCACACACACTAAGCACCCAATGACATGTACGTGCACACAACCTTGTTGAAAACTACTCCCAGAAACAATGGACCGCAAGTCCCTGTTCGATCGCCAAATGTGTCCTGCGTGCGTGGATGGGGGGGGGTACCAAAAGGAACCCACAACGAAAATTCATACCCAGGCACAACAGGAGCGGGTTTTTGGACTTGCATGGTAGGTGTTATGCGACCATGGAGTAGAGGTGGGTGAAATGCAAAATATTTATTTTATTATATGCAAATAGATAAAGGTACATATATTTATTAAAAACAATCTGGGGCCCCAAGTTTAAATACCTCATAAACATTAACCATAAAACAAGTGATTATTAAACATTTAATACACCCTAAAGAACAATTAATAACATCAGCTTAATAGAGTATTTCTATGCTCAAACAATTGCACGCACTGCCACATGGGCTCTCGTAGGCCAGCAAATCCCTGTACATAATCAGCCAATATACACGCAACTGGACTTCGCCTCACGGGCAGCGGAACGTATAGGCCACTGGAACAACCGCAAGAAGGCATCACACTCTCGTTTATTGCGTTTCCAACTCAGTGCTATTCGATTATGCACTGCAACATCGGAAAATTAGGGGAGAGAGCAGTAACCCCTATCCTAACACCACCTGACACTTCAATGTCAGTATTATAAATCCACAATTTTCCCGCTATTCGCTTCCGCGTGTCAAAACAAAAATCCAACAATGTTATTAGACTGATCATGCGCACACAACAATGCGGTTTTGACATCTTATTAATGGGGCGCTCTACAGATAGCCACATGTGCTCAGCTCCGCTTCACAATCCCCAGGTAATTGATCAGTAAGCATTGGAAAACGTTCAAGAGCAAAGTTTAGCATAAGGTTTAAAGGTTATAAATGTTAAACTAATGATATAACATCAATTTGCATCGGGCTTCTAAGTTGCACTTGGATAACAACATACGTGGAATGCTTACATTATCTGTTACTTATTATGTGTCCAATCCACGAGAGTATTAAAGTTTTCCATTAATAAAAGTATTCCTGTTCAGAATGTTGGTAGTCAAATAAGGCGAATAAGATCAGGCAGATAAAAGAAAATATTTTCTGTTCCGTTTTATCTTGAACAACGATTATTTGTCATCATAATAATTACTCCCGGCTGAAAACAATATAAATAAAGGAACAATCTCACTCTTCATTTCAACAACTGCTGCATTCTCAACTTGGTCGAAACGTTTCACTGAGAAGAGAATCACGAACGCATGTTCCACACACAAAGACCGCAAAATTTCGCTAATCAAAACTGGACAATTTTGATTCATGTTTACTATTATAGCAATCACTATTCCTCTATTAATGCCTGCTTTATGACAACAAACGATCGCTCTCGCTTAACAAAAACTCTCACCCTCTAGTTTTGTTAAAGTCTCATATACCTAGAAAGACTGCAACAACAATGTTCGCTTCAGATATCAGAACAATTGCTGCAGCCTCTCTAGGAAAAAAATAAAATTAAAATTACCAAAAAAAACCAAAAAAGAACGCGCAAATATAAATAACATTCTTTTAAAACGAAACTAATGTTTTAAATTTGCATCACCCAACTCATTACCAAATAATCGAAAAATAAATCGTCCAATCAACCACAAACGACCACATTCACTCCACATGACTTTTATTCACAAATAAGCACCAAAACAACAAATTTGCATAACTGACACTCAAATAAACAGCAAACAGCACAAAATTCTTAGCACACTGAAAACACACACTGACACCAGTCACAATGGCTCATTAGAACGTTTCATGCTAAAATATGGCATGTAATATAACAAACGACTTGCAATGATCTGTCATGAATGAACATAACATAAGATTATTGATAGTCGAAATTGGTTCCAAGGAACCTGGTTTAGTGAAATCATTATGACTCATTAGAACGTTCAATGCTAAAATATGGTAATTAATATATCAAACGACTTGGAATGATGTGTCATGGATGAATATAACGTAAAATTATGGATAGTCTAAACTGGTTCCAAGGAACCTTGTATAATGGAACTATTATCGCTCATTAGAACGGTCAATGCTATATATGGCTGTATTATATTAAACGACTTGGAATGATGTGTCATGAATGAATATATCGTAAAGTTAATGATAGTCGAAATTGATTCCAAGGAACACAGTTAAGTGGAAAAATTATGGTTCATTATCGCTCATTAGAACTTTCAATGCTAAACAATGGCATGCAATATATCAAAGGGCTTGGAATGATGTGACATGTATGAATATATATGCGCAAACATTTTTGTAAGAGACAGTAAACAAAAAGAGAAGAAAGGCAGAAGGGAAGAGTCAGTGAACACGGCCAGTTCTGACATAGACAGTTCCAATATTTATGGTCAGAACAATGTGAATTACGAACAGTTATGTTTAGAATTTCTGGAAACGGTGTCAGGATATTCAGCAAGTGGCTCAGCTGAAGTGACCTCTTTGAATATCTCACCTTCTCATCGTTTTACTCATGCTTATGCTGCATAAGCTATTTCACAACACTTGTGGTGTAATAATCTGTTCTCCTTTGACTCGGTCATCGCATTAGCGATAGGATTCGTCATAAAGCCATTGAGTGACCACCAGCCACGGCAGCAAGGAGTGCAGGTGCATTATCGACAGGTGAACGTCTGAACCACGATTCCGACACGAGACGAATCTTCAAGGGGCAGTCAAGGCGACATACGAGTGAGCTTCATAGTGCACCTCTAGCCGGAGCATCGAAGCATCATTGGACTATGCAGCAAGGTATCGCAACGTCGAATGTATCCAAGGCCTATCGTTGTCGTCAAGAGCGGAGGTGAGTCGGTCAGGATATCGTTTCTTGCCCATGCAATTTTCTACATTGGATCTAATCATGCCCTGGGGACCATACGCCTTTCTCTATGAGGATTTAGGAGCTTTCTGCTAAAATTGAGGTAAGCTGGCTCTTTCCCTGTCCGTTAGCTATTGCTCTCTCTGGCTTTATTTAAGATTAATATATTGGCCTCATTTGCAGTCAGTAATTCGCTTCCTTTGCTTATTTCAGGAGCGGAATCTCTTCTCCTCCACTAAACGCTTAAGCATCGCCGCTCTCTGGTGAATGTTTCCATATGCGGCCAATTCTTCCCTCATTAAAATCACAAACTTATGATGCCTGGTCTTTGGTATTCTGAGGACTCCAAAGTCAACGCTCTAGGACTTAATGAAATCATAGATAATGATGTTATTAATGTCGGATTTAACCTGTAATCTATCCTTAATTACTAGATTCGGGTTTTCATTGAATTCTAGTAGTTCTTTGACACGATATTAAGAAAGTGTTGGGGTTTATTATTCCTCATTGTACCATAATGCTTTGCACTTTGTCCATTGTAATTCCTCGTGTTAGAGGATGCAATATATTCAATTATATCTTTGTCCATTGTAACGCCTCGTGTTAGAGGATGCAATCTATTTAATTTACTTCTTTGTTTTTATTCTTTAGCTGTATTTCAAATTATTACATTTAAATAAAAACGATTGTCTGCAGAGCTTCACATTGATTTATTTCTGCTTACTTCCACTGCGCGGTGAATTTTCTACGTGACAGTCTCAGTCAAGTGCAATGAAGATCATGAACAGGATTTACACTTACATCCCTTGAAAATGACAACTGTGCATCAGTTGCGGGATGTGGACAAGC
The DNA here is from genome assembly GCA_023313115.1 of Rhysida immarginata. Classification (NCBI taxonomy): domain Eukaryota; kingdom Metazoa; phylum Arthropoda; class Chilopoda; order Scolopendromorpha; family Scolopendridae; genus Rhysida; species Rhysida immarginata. The sequence goes on from JAHWFO010007444.1 coordinate 110,617, forward strand.
CAGCGGGGGTTCAGTTTTCTGAACGGTTCCTGAGCACACTTGCTCCAGAGGTGCTGGAGGATGATAATGTGTTCTTCTCAGATGAAGTGTGGTTCCATCGGTCTGGTTATGTCAAGTCAAAGAACATGCGCTAGTGGTCTTCCGTCAATGAGCATCTGTTCATGGAGTCTCCACTGAATCCACAAACAATTGGAGTGTCGTCTGCTGTCCCCACCTGCCACATCATCCTTGTGTTTTTCAATGAAACTGTGAATAGTGACCATTATGTGCACACCTTCAACGTGTTTGCCGCACAACTTACTGATGACGAGCGTGCCAATGCTTACTTTCAGCAAGATGGTGCAACAGCCCATTCTACATACGTAACACTTTTCATACCCAGGAAGTGTTCCCATCCGAACATGTGATCAGTTGAGGAACAGAACAGCCCTGGGCATCATGGTCGCCAGACTTATCGATCTGCGATTTCTTCCTCTGGGATGCACTGAAAGGTGTGGTCTACCAGAACAATCCATGCACAGTCGCCAACCTTCACTAAAACGTCCAGGCAGTGATTCTGGTCATTCCAGCGGAAACCCTTGCTCGGGCCTTAAGGAATGTGGACATGACTTTAGATGTGTCTCGAAGTCAATAGAGTTAACCTCCAGCAACTACTCTAGGTTTTTGCACTGATATTTGATCATTGTTATCTCTTTTCATGCTCATTTTTACAAGTTGTTCACTGGGCCACTTTTAAAAAAACTCACCCTGTGCAAAGGGTTCACATAATGCTGTCCGAGGCATTAAGATGCAATAAGGGGTGCTGTACTCTACCGAAGGGTAATATTTTAATCGCGAGACACAAACTGTCCCGCATCGTCTGGTTAGACAAACTCTTCAACAGAATATTTTATATATTAAATGCCCTCATAATCGAGTAGAAAGTACAGATGCGCAACATCCTACCAATAAATAAGCTGCGAAGTACAGTTCATTCTTAAGTAATAGGGCATGGAGTTTGAATTCGGGTATGGTGGAATGACGAAATGTCCTCTACGGACATAATTTATTTTAGTTCTTTTTATCACTAAACCTGTAATGGTTATATGCTCTCCGTTTCTGTTGAAATCGTTCATAAAGATTTCTTTTGCCAATAGTAAGATTTTCTTGATGAATTATAAAGAGTTTATCTACTTTAAATTTCTGTATATTACGGAATTTAGCCAGAAAAGTTCCTCCGACAATCAATAGCGTCACAACTCCCGCTGCATCTATTCACGTCATCATTCAGCCAACGAGGAAAGAGGAAGAGCATGAAAGTTGCGCAGAAGGATGAAGAGAAAAATTTGCGGAAAATTAGAAAGCAGGAAAAGTTTGCTCGGAAACTAGATGGGTGAGAGACGTCGAGATGGGAAGTCAGAAGGCCATCCGCGATAATGAATATTGCTAAAGCAGGAGCGAATATAAGAAGCAAGAGAGCTATTCCATCATTTTTCGGAGGCCTCTGCAGGAAAGCTTCCGTTGACGTACAGAAGGAGAGCGGTGCTTCTACAACGAATTCACACCCACCGACGGGCCGAAATCGTGCAGAGACGGCTTCAAAAGTCAAGTTCTTCATTTAAGGTTAGCCAACTTTCCACGGCTAACTTTCACATCACATGGACTCGTGTTCGCCATTTCCATGTGGAGACATTTCAATTTAGCAACTTAGTAGCGGCTCACTTGGCTATTATTTTAAAGCGGAGTTTTTACCATCACGCTTTTTTCAAACTGTGCGACATACGCGTATTTAAAAAGGAAAGTGAGAGTTCGTTTGAACTATTCAGTCTCGTCGTTATTATCTTTGTTATTTAGTCCTTGCTATGGCTATTGAACAAGGTTGGCCGAGCGTCCAATACAGCTATATTGATCATTTAAGTGTATTCGAACATTTATCCCATAATTGCTGACCACAGTTACCTTTTTAATTTTTCATCTCTTCACAGTGCCTAAGTCAAGTAGTCCTCAGTGAGCGTTCATTAATGTCGTCATATGCCTGACGTCTTCCCGATTCATTTCTATAACTTACCTACAAGACAGCTTCTTGTTGTCTTAATGTGATTGTGTGTGTGTCTGTGTGTGTGTGTGTGTCTGTGTGTGTGTGTGTGTGTGTATGCGAATAGTGGGATTGTAAGATCAGTTTTATCTCAGAAAATTCCCAGCAGAATTATTTCATATTTTGTGTGGTGAAAGTCGCCACATATCCAGGAGCAATCGAAATTGTTGGTCGTTATCTAGGAGTGCCTATAGAGCTCCTAAATTTGTGAGCTACATTATCTACACAGGAAAATCATCTGCAAGTGTTTTGTTTGAGTAATTAAGTATTCAAGATAAATTTATTATTTAAGCATCTCTAGCCTAAGTTTTTCTGGCAAATAAATTATTTGTTATTTTCATCTCAAATACGCTTGCTCTGCCATTTGCTTCCACTGTGTTCTTAAAATTTTTATTCATGACACTGTAATTAACTTTATTAACTTTGACGAAATTAAGTTATTTAATCTATTTTTTAAATAAATATTTACTTAAATACCTCCTAATTTGTTTTGTCAGAATGCGAAGCATTGTTTCATTTAACGTTGTCACAAAACTATTGTTGTAACGAATTTACTAACGACTATATTTCGTGCTTAAGGGTGAAGTTTGCGCGTCCTCATCTCGATTTTATGATTTTAAGATTTTTTTTTCGTGATTTATTTTTTTATTTGGATAAGGGAATCAATCTGCAGCCGTCGAGCTAGTGAGTCGTTTCTCATGGAGTTCCCCATGATAGGTGTTTATTTCCCCAGCAAGGTGGAATCTTAGGCTGGATTCACCATGAAAAATCAATTTTCCAATGGGAACAACACTACTCTATATTTAATCAGTTTAGAGGTCTTTTGAGACCTGGATATTGGGTCCTTCGATGAGGTTAAAATGTCGGCGTAGGTCTAGGATCTGCATAATCTGAACTGCGCAACTGAATAGGCAAATTTTTGCGAAACTCTGATTTTTATAGGATGGATGGTAAATGATCGTTTTTCGTCCTCCTTTAGCTTGGACTGACTGCCATAGCAGAACGATCCGGCTTTTAAGTCTACAATGACTGCTCCTGGAAATGCTTATAAACCGGTCCGAAAGTTCTTTGGGAAATGAATTTATTGCAAAACCCGGTTAGGGAAATTTTTCCTACTCTTACATTGATTGTTCTCCCGCTGATTGTTGTTGACAGCCTATGCGCTGATCAAACATTTCTGTTTATTGCCCTATTTAAACAATCTGTTTCAACCATCTTCATGAGAAATTGCTACAGTGGCTCGTTCGAAACTTGGACTCATAATTGGTCATAGTCTTACATAGTCATCCTGGTTGATGAATTGTTGTAAACACCGAATATGAGTGGAAATCTTCCCCTCCTCCTCAAAGACTGCTTAGAAGTCAAGTAATACTTGAGGATTTTTTTGTCTGCGTTTTACAACCAATTTTCACCATCATGTCAGGAGTGTTTTCACCCCAAATATCTTATTGACGTCTTTGTCCTGTACTTTAATTCTTTAATTTCCTTTTTCAGTTTTACTCCCTTTAGGAATTTTGCCTGCCTCATTTCTCCAGTTCTTTTTATGTGTTGTCCATCTGCGTTGTGTCGTGGCCCTTTTGTTGTGTTTTTGCTGTCTGTTAACTGATTAGTTTTAAGTTGTTGGATTCTTGTTTTAGTTGTTGGATTCCTAAAACAATCATAGTAAGTCTTGTTTTAGTTGTTGGATTCCTGTGGTATGCTAGTTTCTCTTATTTATTTCCTTCTTGTTTCTCTTTTGTTACTTTCCTTTTTTCCTGAGCTTCTACCTATCTTGATTTTTTTCTGTTTTTTTCTTTTAGTTTTCTTCCCCTTTTCCCGCTTCATTACAAAGTTGAGAGATTGTTTTTTTTCCTACTCTTCTCCTTTTGCTCGTGAAAATAGATTCAGACAAGTTTGATAATTCTATCCAGCCGCTGTTTCCGGACATTGTGATTTACCTTGGCGGGTGCTGTGCTTCTGCCATTTTGTCTCGAGTGACCTTCTTTCACATAGAAGTGGCGAATCGAGCGGGGTCTGTTTCAATTGATCAAATATAAATAGTGCAGTGGACTTTTGAGCAACGCCGATTTCACTATAACCTTAATGATGACAAGCGTGCCAATGCTTACTTTCAGCAAGATGGTGCAACAGCCCATTCTACATATGTAACACTTTTCATACCCAGGAAGTGTTCCCATCCGAACATGTGATCAGTTGAGGAACAGAACAGCCCTGGGCATCATGGTCGCCAGACTTATCGATCTGCGATTTCTTCCTCTGGGATGCACTGAAAGGTGTGGTCTACCAGAACAATCCATGCACAGTCGCCAACCTTCAACAAAACGTCCAGGCAGTGATTCTGGTCATTCCAGCGGAAACCCTTCCTCGGGCCTTAAGGAATGTGGACATGACTTTAGATGTGTCTCGAAGTCAATAGAGTTAACCTCCAGCAACTACTCTAGGTTTTTGCACTGATATTTGATCATTGTTATCTCTTTTCATGCTCATTTTTACAAGTTGTTCACTGGGCCATTTTTAAAAAAACTCACCCTGTGCAAAGGGTTCACATAATGCTGTCCGAGGCATTAAGATGTAGTAAGGGGTGCTGTACACCGAAGTGTAATATTTTAATTACGAGACACACTGTCCCGCATCGTCTGGACAGACAAACTGTTCAGAGAATATTTTGTATATTTAACACCCTCATAAACGAGTAGATAGTACAGACGTGCAACATCCCACCAATAATGAGGGTGCAAAGTACAGTTCATTCTTAAGTAATAGGCCATGGAGTTTAAAATTAGCGTATGGTGGAATGACAAAATGTCCTCTGCAGACATAATTTATTTTTGTTTTTTTTGCCACTAAACCTGTAATGGTTATATGCTCCCCATTTCTATTGAAATCGTTCGTAAATATTTTGTTTGCCAGTTGGAAGTTTTTCTTGAGGAATTGTAAAGAATTTGTCTACTTTTAAATTTCTCCAATTAACTTTATTACTTTTGTAGAATCTAAGTTATTTAATCTAATTTTTAAATAATTATTTACTGAAATGTTTTCTAATTTGTTCTGTCCGACTGCAAAGCATTGTTTCATTTAACGTTGTCGGGCAAACTATTGTTATAACGAATTTACTAATGAGTATGTTTCATGCTTAGGGGTGAAGTTTGCGCGTCCTCATTACACAGATAATGCAACTTGTAGGAGGTAGGAATGGATGTGCTTTAAACGGACGGCAATGTTAGGGTTCATTTAAATTAGGATTCTAACATGTAAATTGTTCGTGTTCTCTCCTTTAATAGAGAGGAAACGAAAAATGTAACTCCATTGCTGTACAATGGATCGCTTGACTAATGCGGGGCTGGCACACATTCATCTCGTCTACAGCGAGGCAAAAGGTAATGCTACTAAATCGGAAAAGATTTACCAACAGCATTTTCCAGACCATGACCACCCACATCGCCTGGCGTTTCACACACTAGACCAACGACTTTAAGACAGAGGTTGCCTACGAGGCTCAGGGTCAGCATTTTGAACACCTACTGTAATGTCATTCCTATCTCGCACAAGTTGTATTATCTCTGTAAGGATGCATTTCTGGACCCATGTTTATAGGAAACATTTTTTCCCCGCTACAAACTGTACATGGTATTTCATTCTTGAACTACCTTTCTGAATGACCCTGAATGGTGCAGTGGACTTTTGAGCAGCATCGATTTCACTATAATCTTTTACGGAAACTTGTCTTTTTATTTTTTTGTATTCCCAAGCAGGATTGCGATTGATCGTCGAGCTGGTGCTGTTAGCGCATCTATTTTTTACCAATGGATTGTAAAGCAGGATTGCTAGAAAACTACCTCTGACGATATAGAAGTTATTTGGTCTGTTACTCTGTAGACCTACCAATTTGTACACTGGAATTGCCTATTCATATATTATTCGATTGTCTAATATTATACTTTACATTATATCATTTTTTGTTTATTTTGTAATAAAAAGATCAATTTTGCTTGAAATCCCTCCACTGTAGTTTCAAGCCTTTCTTTCCATTTTTCTAAATAAAATGAAAACCAAAAGGGTGTTTCATAAAATGGGTCAAAACAGGAGGGTTCCCCATTAAATATTAATTGCAGGCATTTTCTAATTAGACTTGCAGTTATTTATTATAATAATTAACTTCCACTCAAAGTGAATCACCTTTTCTAGTCATCTAGTTTTAAAAATTCATTTCCACTCCCCCACCTTGGCTGTACATGCCAAAAAAGGCACGTAACAGTCCGAATTACTATGCCCCCGCAAAGTTGGATGTCATATGAAAACTAGTACGGGGGCTGGAAGTCCAAGGGGAAGTTCGCTGTGAATCCAGGTGGCCTATACCTTATTTCCTTGTTCACAAAACAAAACAAAAGAACCCTGTTGTTTTTTGAATGCCCACAAGCTGAATCAGGTTACAAAGGCCATGAGCTATTGCACGTTGCGTTGGGAGCACAGCTTGTGGAATCTCAACTGGGCCAGAATCTTCTCCACCTTAGATTTATGACTGGCATATTGGCAGGTTGAGCAGGAATCGAGAACACGGCCAAAGTTTTCAGTCTCTTATGGATCAAGTCCTGGATCCGTCCATAGAGCCTGAAAGTACCCATTATATCAATGACATAATCATGTCTACCATCAACCATATGTCCGATACTAAGAGTCTTCGATCGGCTATTACTTTACAATCTCTAGGGGAATTTCGATAAATCGTCGTTCCTTGAAATCAAAGTGGAATTCCTCGGGTACTGGGTCGAAGGCAATGGACTCTGCCCAAGCACCAAAAACATCAGCCCAATTTTAAACTACCCTCAACCCACTAACATCGATCAAGTGCAGCGATTTATCGGAATGATCGAATATTACCGATCATCTATCCCAAACTTGAGTGACACCAAATGGCCTCTATGCTGACTAACCCATAAAGGAGTATCATGGACTTGGTCACCAGAATGTGAAAACGCGATTTTGTGGATAAAACATCTGTTAACCCGGGCTCCCATATTAGAACAATCCGATTTCAATCTCCCATTTGAAGTACACACTGATGCACCAAAGTGGGCCATTGGAGGTATGCTAGCCCAATTCCACGACGGGCAATGCTACATCTTGGCATACTTTAGTCGAGCCCTTACTGAAGCAGAATCACAATACAGTGTCATAGAATGGGAGTGTCTCACTGTACTCCACTCCATCGAAACCTTCCGACAATACATCGATGCCACATATTTTATAATGGATTGTGGATATTTTCTCGCTGAAGTGGATGGGAAATTTCCGGGATCATGATGGACGACTGGCAAGGTAGAACTTAAAATTACAATGTTTTTACTCCGAGGTCGTTTACCACATTCCGAACGCCATATCCTTAAATGTATTAGTGGAAGAAAACCTAGCTGCCCTACTTTTAAATAACTCTGAAAAATACAAATATGAGTAAAGAAAAATTAATCTTGTTTTAATGAATTTTTAGAAAAAAAACGAAAATTATTTCCAATTAGTAAGTTAGGCTGAAAATGTGAAGTATTTCATTGTCTGTATGAGAATTAAAAAATAATTAAGAAATTTTATTTATTATCAATGTTATGAATTTTTTTTCATAACTATGTGGAGATTTCAGGGGTTTGAAGTTGGCGCCATGACATAATTTAATGCTAGTTGACGTAATCGCGTAGATCTAACTACAACCAATCAAAATCCAGGCCCCGCCTCGATCCACCAGAGAGCTCTTGAGAATGTGATTTTATGTGCATTTTATACAAAAAAATAGCGCTTGTAAATTGCATATATGCTAAAATAAAATTTAATATTCATTTTATTATTATAAAATTTGTATTATTTTTTTATAAAATTCAATGACATGTGTTTATAAACATGAAAATTCATATATAAACAAATGAATACTGTTTACATAATAATGAAACGTTAACCAAAAATTTTTAACTATAATATAAACATTCCGAATGCATATATACTAGTCTGTTTACTAGTATTTATTGGTCCACATCCAAATTATAAATCTTTATAACAATTGTTTATAAAGTAAACAATAAACGAATAAAAACAAAATTACATTCCAACCTTTCTAAGCATTAGTGCTGCGCTATGTCGATGTTAAACATCGACACATCGATGATTTTATAGTATCGATGTTGGCATCGATGTTTTTCCTGCTACTGCATTATCGATGTTGTTAGTTGTTATACGTCTCGTACACTTCTCAGATGACAGCACCGTTTTTTCTAGTTTCAGCGCTCATAGCAGCAAATTTGTAAGTTCTTTTAAGCGGCAAAGTTCTTTTTAACATATCTTATATCGATTCCAAAATCGATTTAACATCGAATGGTTTTGGAAACATCGATGTTTTCCGCAAATCGCGCAGCACCAATAAGCATTGAAGCGGCCCTGGGGTGGGGGGGGGGAGGATTTCGGAATGCATTCTGAAATGACGTCATCATGGCAGCAGTCACACCTTATTGTTGTGAATCCGCCAACATTTTACTTTATTTCTATTTTCTAAATTCATTTTATGAATTATCAAAAATGAATTTTATGAATTATCATTATACTTAAAATAAAGAAGAGACTCTGAGGATTAAAATAAAAAAAAGTTCCTTAACCCAACTGCAATAACAATCTCGCAATTTGGCGCCAAATTTCAACTTCAGAAATCGAAAACAAAGAAGGCACTCAAATTACAAGGATGAAGTAAAGGTAAGATAAAAAATTTTTTATATATATTTATGCAGAAAAACTTGTATAGAACAATTAAGGAAGCTACGAAATTTCATAAAAAGCAGGTTTTTATTAAGTAGAGAATAAATATATTTTAAAATGAATGGGTATATAAGATCGACGTTTAGTTTGTAACATCCACGCCTGTTCATTTTAAATTAATTATAATAAATACAATATCTCATTTTCTAAGCTAATTATACTGTATTATTATAGAGAAAGGCTGCCTGTATAGAATAAGGTAATTTTCGTTTTCTTAGACTGAATGAATAAAAAGATAAAAATTTTTATTTCTGACTATATTATAAAAACGAGTAAAAGTGCCATAAAGCACTCGGCCGACCCAAAAAGGTTAAGACATTTTCGGGATTTTTATCCCATCTTCAGTATGTAAACTTTTTGAATGAATTTCAGATCATAAACCGGATTGGTACAAAGTCAAAATCATTAGTAAAGAAATAAATTACAAAAAAGACTAGTAAAAGAAACCATCAACATTATTTCGAATGAAAAAAATTTAGCCAAACCATCTATAGAAATTAATAATAAATGGAAATTACTACTAAAACTATAATATCACCTCCCTTGCACTCAACAATCCTGTTCATAACAATCAAACTAATCATAATATCACTCATTGTATTAGATTACATTGTTTTGTTTTTTTATTATTAAGTAGCAGAAGAATGAAGCTACTTATTGTTTTCACAATGTCCGTCTGTCTGTCCGTCCGTCCGTCCCTTTCATAATTTCCGCATTTTTTGAGGTAGAAGGTTGAAATTCAGAATGTAGCTTACTATGGGCATGTGTACCTTCACTATTTAATTTGGTTTTGATTGGCCCACTGGCGTCGGAGTTTCGGGGGTGGAAATTAGAGGGGACCAAAGGTCTACGCGTATTTATGCATATAAAGGAATGAAATTTGGTATGCAGATTCCTCTAAGCAAGATCAACATTACTGTAAAGTTTGGGCAAAATCGTCCCAATAGGGTCGGAGTTGTGGGGGTGGCAATCACTTGGTCTTAAGAAATTTATGGCAACTTATAGGGTGTGATATATCATTCGATCGAAAATGACGAGAAAAGAAAGAAGATAGGGTTCTTTTAAATTTTCTAAATACAAGGTTCGAGAAAATCAATTTTTGATTAAAAAGAAATGGAGGGTTAAAAAGTGCAGATGAAGGAATAAAAAAACTAGATGAACTTAGGGCTTCCGCTACTTTCCTATACCTTCTTTGGGAGGCTTAATTTCTTGTTATATCTTCTATTATATTGTTTTTAACTGATATTCATTCAAAAAGTTTATGTACTGAAGATGGGATAAAAATCCCGAAAACGTTTTAATACATTTCCGGTTTGTCATCTACGTGTCTACAAATCATCGATCTTTCATCATAGACCTTCTTCACCTGTAACTGTGTGCCTCCCTGTGTTTGTGTAACATTTCTCCACTAGATCTTCGTTTCTTCTGTGTTTCATCTACATAAGCTTCACAAGACCTTTGTTTCAATTGTGTTTCGTCCTTCAACATTTACATTTATCGATTGGGTGACTTTTTTCCATTGTTTCTATTATTTATTTTATTTATTTTCTTTCTTTTAATTAAATGGAGTTTTATTTATTTTTTATTTAATTTATTTTCTTATTGTCATTTTTATTTGTTTGTTAACTTTAACAAACGTTTAAAATTGCTATTTGGTTGAATGGATTTTTTATGTGTATGAATTTTTTCCACATTAGGAATACATGAAAAATATACATTTAGTAAATCATAGTTTATTCCATACGAATAGTAATTAAAAAATTTTATAAAAATAAAAAAAAAAGAGTTGAAAATCAGGTTTAAAGTGCTTTTAGCCTACAAAAAAAACAGGTTGGGGTAGAAGGGTGTTGGGGTAGGGGGATTAATCCTTTGGAATTATTTACTTTAATCTGATCTAACTTTCCACATTGGGGGTTGGGGAAGAGGAGCAATACCCTTCCCTTCCTTATTTTAGAATGGTTACCTCACACCTCCCCTACGAAATGGTCATCTCGTGCCCCCACGTAAACATATCTCAATCTGCTTGTACAGGGTTGTGCATAACCTTTTGCTAGGGGTCTGGAAAATAAACAAAACTAAGTGGAATGTTCTGCGGTTGATAATCAAAAAGTACGTTTATTTCTGCTTTTATCACATCAATATTTAGTGTGGCCACCACCTGCTTCTCGAACAGCACGCATCCGTTTCGGCTTTAATTTCTTGTGCAAGGTTGACACAGCTGCGACGTCTTTTGCCACTGTTATTAGCAATGATGTTTTTGCTTTCCTGTGATAATTTCTCGGGCCTACCCTCAGCAAATTCGGCATGGCAGTTATCATAACGTTTCTTCCAATTGTCCGTCACCCATCTATCCGATCGGTTTAACTTGTTCGCACCCATTTGCGATTAATAAAAGACGCACCTGCTTCCATTGCCTCTCGATATGCATTTGCACGAACTTTATCCATGAAACGCTGCTCTTTACTGTCATTTATTAAACCAGCCATATTTGTTTGATACCAATAGACGCACAATGAACTACTCTCTGCCGAAGCGTCATAAGAGTGTGCTACAACGCTGCAGTTTAAGTCGCAGCCCCCTAGCAAAAGGTTATGCACAACCCCGTACATTTCAATCCCTCCATTTATTTTCTAGCAATAGGCAGAAATATTTACCAGAGTGTAATAAAAAATGACATTTAGACTCACTCAGAGCACTGGAGCATAAAAGGAGGAATATTTCATATTTTGCACACACTGACATCTCCTTTGCACAATACCGCAGTCCAGGATGGAGAAGCTAATTCAAAGAACAACAGAAGATATCCCTACTTTCGATGTCTTAATTATTTTGAAATATAATTAGAAAATATGATAATATTTTCATAAAAAACCAAGGCCTTAAATTGTCCTCCCCCATTACTACTTCGCTTTCGGCTGCGCCATTGCATTACATCATCAATCTCCTTAGAGAGAACAAAGGAAAATTGAACTAATAAGAGCTCGCAAGAGGGGGAGCTAGTCACATGGGTAATGCACGCAATAGCACCAAGTAACGTGTTTATGTTAGCAAGCTCAAACTACAAATTGACATAAATTCAAATGCAAATTCATAGAAAAAAACCTTGCAAACGTATTTTAAAAATTTCTTCACTCTTCTGTCATGAATATAACCACGTAAAATATGTCTATGTTCATTTTTTGTGAACATTCCTGTATAAATTCTGAAAAAGTTTTGAAATTGCGTATTTCATTTCTGTGACATTATCAACGATTTCTATTATTTTTTCAAAAAAATTGAAATATATAACATGAAAAATGAAATAAACGCTATAAACCAACAAACATATCCGATTTATTACAAAATTTTTTGGTCCAAAAGGATCATTACTAATTTACAAAAAAAGTTTCCCCGAGTCATTACAGAAATAACTTTTTCCTTCAAAAAATGGCATGATGTAAGATGGTTAAGGAAATCTAGATGACTATTTTATTTATTTTATTCTTGACATTAGAATGGAAAAGAAACTCGCTATAATGACAATAACAAATGTTATTACAACGGTGCTGATTAACCATGCATGTTATAAAAAGTTCACTATTATCTACAGCGCCGATGAACGTGCAGACAGACCGTTATTGACTTGGCAACGATGGAAGAAATAACACACATCCTTCCACTCTTTAGGAAAAGCTGTAAAAACAAAGAAAATGCCCAACTGTTTAAAGCAATGTTTTATAATTTTCTCGACCAGCAATCAGCCTCGTAGAAGTTAAAATCAAAAGTTATGATTTAAAATTTTATTTACCTCAAGAGATCAAAATCGAGTGATTTTGAAATTGAAGTAAGTTCTATTTTCAAGTGATTCAAAGACTAGCCTGACTTTATGGTCCTCTGTTCACCGGAAGCCTGACACAGTTGGGCGAGTATTGTTGCGCTATTTCTTGTTAGTTTTATTTACGTCTTGGGATTAGTATTTTGTTTTCGGTTGGGTTGTTTATTTGAATTAACTGCTTAAAAGTTGTTGCAGACAGTTAGATTCTTCCTTAGATTTGTTGTGAAAGGGAAATAATTTGCGGTTTTGTTTTTTAATAAAAAAATAAAAGAATCTTCTCGTTAAGAGCTATGTTCAAAAGATTGGGTTGAATAAAATTTTTGTTTTTTTCTGTTTGGCCCTTTTTTCTGGGGGGGGGGGGGGGGGGGTTAAAGATTGCACCATCAATAAGTAAAGGTTTGGATAAGGTGAAGGGAGTTCAGAAAAACAAAACTGGGAAGCGACCAAGGGACGGTTGGAAGTTGTCATCTGCCTCAAGACTCACGTGCAAGACTGAAAAGGTCAGAAAAACCATTATGGTTGTCTTAGGTGATTACTAACACCGCGAATCCATACACATCTGTGATTGGCCAGGGGGAAATTACCGCCCCGAGTAACTAAACAGGTTGAGATATTGTTTGCAAGGTTTGCAAATGTTCAACAGTTTTTGCGATTGTTCCGATAGTGAACATTAATCGTTAGATTAATTTAAATGGCGGAAAACCCCACTGTCATTGCCACCAGTGATTAAAAAATACACGAACCAAGGGTCACCTGTGATTGGCAAGGGGGAGTGATCGTGTTGGTGTGTGTATGTACTGTATTAGGTTAAATTAAGTTACTTCAATTAGTCAAAAAGTACGATTGGTGCCACCAGTGATTATAAAAATATGTGAACTATTAGCTACTTGTGATTGACCAGGAGGAAATAATCCACTCCCTGTAACTAAACAGGTTGGAGTATGTATGTATCAGTTAGGATAGGTTAGCTCAAAAGAACACAAAAACCACTATGGTTGGCTCTTGTGATTAAAAAAACGCGAACCGTTAGCCACCTGTGATTGGCCAGGGGGATATTATTCGCCCCTTGTAACTAAACTGGTTAGTAGAGGTATATATTAAGTAACACCCGGAGGGTCGAAGATGTTTGAATAACGGAAAATAGCAAACATTCAGGCCTGCAGGGCTGAGAATTGTGTGAGGCTGGAAGTCCAGTAAGTAATAAAGAAATGCTTGTCATCAGAAGTGTCACATTCAATAGGTGCAAATGAAGTCGGTAGCAGGTGAAAAAACCCTCTCCAGCGACTTTAAGACTTTACATCTTTTTCTACACTCATGGTGTTTTTTTACATCTTTTTCTACTCTTATCAGTTTTCTAACCTCTGGTCATTCTGTGGGCCTTGTTTTACAGCAAACACAAAAACGTGCTGCGGGTATATGGCCTGTGAATGATAGTAAATTCAGTTAATTTAGCCTTTTTATGCTTAAAGTTGAGGCGTTTTGTGAGATTGTACGTCTCTGGTTCCTCCTTCATATGGATTAGGGTTAGGTGTTGTTGTGCATCTGTGGTTTTACTTTTGTTGAAAGTTGTGTGTGCCTTCTTGAGGCAAAATTTGGAGTTTTATTGTTACTATGTTCATATGGTGTGTGAATTCAGTTTTGTTCCGAGCTGATACTTCAGTTGGTAAAGACGCTGGTTGCCTAAATAAAACATCCGACAATTCCATGATCGATTCTCACCACCACAGAAAAAGTTGTGAAAAAATAGACAAATGGACATCAGTAGGTTAGTGTTAGAGTTTACAAGCAGAGGGGGTTGGTAGATGTTGGAGCAGGTGAAAGAAAAAGTGAAGGGGAAGAGAAGGGACAAATCTGAAAGGAGGAAGAAAAAAAAATTTTAACCAGGAATGCACCCGCGATTTTTAGAACCACCCACAGTTTTGAATCCACCTATGATTTTAGACTGCACACAAAATAACAAGCCCCTGTTATTTCTCAATCTCCTTCAAAACCAATCGCCCACTTTTAGAATCTTCTTTACAGATGGCGATACTGTGCAGTGCTTAGGTGATTCTGGCTTCCAGTAAAGGCATGATGGTAAAGTTTTTCCCAATGAATTTCCACTATTATCATTTAAGACGATAATACGAGACCTGTAACCATTTTGTTTGGCCGAAAGAAGTGAGGCAAACGGACCCTTTGAACGACGAGGATCGATGCCCAGCTGACGGAACTCCAATGAGGACTTCGGACATTTTGGTGCAGTTGATGGACGTTCAACTGAAAGACGTATGGTCGACCCTCTGGAAACCACTTCTACAAATGAGATGATCAATATTAACGCAGTTAAGTTTGGAGGCAGACCAACTAATAGCGACCTACACATAGAATTTCATCTGAGGAATGTAAATTATTCATTATTTATCTCCCCCCCCCCCCCCCCAGTGCATCCGAAGAAGTCAACTCCCTTTAAGAACGATAATCGTAGAATTTTGCGTGGTAACCTGTAAAACCCCTAAAAGAAATAAAGTAAATAAAACACTTTGAAGGGAATTTATAAAAGAGAAAAAAAAAGGAGAACGAGACACGCTGAAGGAATTTTCCTAAATTATAACGAAAATTGGGTTCTATGATTGCAAGATATGAAATGTTTGCATTCTTCGATTGGGAGATTCGTGACCCCTCCTAAATAACATTTCCCTCCCGTTCGAGCCTTATGTGACTGCAAGACGCGAATGAGAATCGCCCCCCACGTTGAATCCAATTTGAGGTTGATTAGTGCCCAGAGTCAAAACCAGAATAGAGAAGGTTCTAGGATTGAGTGAGTTACCTTATCTACTATTAAAGAAACTATTGAGTAATAACAAGTTGCTGATAATAATGGATCATTCCATTAAAAAAAATTATTTAAATTTTGTTGTTAACTTTAAATGAGTTTTTTTCATGAGATGATCCATTTCCACGTGTTCACAGGGGTGTCCTTTGATCATGTAGTGTATATTTCAACCCCTACGTTTATTTTCTAGCAATAGGCAGAAATTTTTATCAGAGTGTAATAAAAAATGACACTTAGACTTACTCAGAGCACTGGATCATAAAAGGAGAAATTTTTCATATTTCGCGTGCACTGACACCTCCTTTACACAATACCACAGTCCAGGGGCAGTATCCACTACACGAAAACCGCAATAGTGACAGGGCAGAAAGAGAGGTTTTTGCTGTCCACATCATCAAATTGTGGATATCGCCTTATAACAGCATTCCACTACCGCCTGCAAGAGAAGTGGAGGAGTTGCGGTGTGAGACTATCGATGCACGAATCTTGCTCTCGCAGTCGGGCAGCGAGTCAGCGAGACAATCTCGCGAGCGCAGTTGCTCACATTGAATTTTCAAAATGGTGGGATGTACTATTGTAAACAACACACTCTTTTGCAACTTTGACAAAGAGGGTGTTAAAGCCGAAAAATTTAAAAAAAAAACTTATAAGAAAGAAGAGATCCCCCCTCTACGAGGATGAATTTATTCGGAACTAAACTGCCATGTTAATAAAGTATTTATGCTAATAAATAACCTAATGGCGGGCAGGTTTCTTTAGAGATGAATTTTTTTAATTATTCTTAATAAAAGACTAAAGACATGCCAACTTAAGATTCAAAAGTGTATCTGTATTAAACAAATGAATTTAAACTTCACATTGTTTGGCTAAAAAATAAGATACTTTGAATATAAGTTGATATGCAGATAAATGATTAAAACGAAATAACCTAAATAATGAGCAAAATTATCATTATTTACACATTCACACAAACATCCACACACACACACACATATACGTAAAAATAAAAATGATAATAAATAAATAAATTAATTAATTAATAAACCATTAAGGAATAACATAATCAAATACCGAAAGGTTAAACTAAACCATTCGTGCAACCATATTATAAACTGCCCTGTGTTAATATTTAATTTTTTAATAGAATAAAATGATCCATTACACTATGTAACTTTGAACCAATTTCGAAAATCATTAATTTTACGTTATATTCATTCATGACACATCATTACAAGTTGTTTGATATATGCCATATTTTAGCATTCAAAGTTCCAATGAACCATAATGGTTACAGTAAACCAGGTTCCTTAGAACAAATTTCGATTATCATTATTTTTACATTATATATATTCATGACACATCATTACATGCCATATTTAAGCATTGAAAGTTCCAATTAACCATAATGGTTCCACTAAACCAATTTCGACTAATATTAATTTTATGTCATATTCATTCATGATACACCATACTTACTTACTTTTCAAACCCGCTTATCCGTTAGGGTCGCGGGGGCAGCAGCCCTATGGAGGATCTCCAGCGATCGCGATCTTCCGCCATCAGGCGCATGTCATCCCTGGTAATATCCAAGCGACTCGAACCCAGATTCTCCATGTAGTCTAGCCACCTGGTTCTAGGCCGACCCCTTGGTCTCTTACCCACCGGCTTGGAAAATAACAACTGCCTAGGAAGACAGTTTGCGGCATCCGTATCACGTGGCCATACCAGCGCAACTGAGATCTCTCAATGCGGAGAAGTAGCGGCTCAACACCTAAAGATTCCCTTATTGTGCTGCTGTACACTCTATCTAGTAGGGTAACACCTGCCACACCTCTCAAGAATCTCATTTCGGCCGCTTGTACCCGCGATCGCACTCTTTCGGTCATTACCCAAGCCTCATGACCATAGGTGAGAATGGGGACAAAGATAGATTTGAAGACGGAGAGCTTGGCTTTGTTACCCAGCTCTCGTTTCGTTACCACGGATCGCCACAGTTCACGTCTGACACAGCTTGCTGCACCGATCCGAGCATCCAATTCTTTCTCCTGCCGTCCATCACTCGTGAATGCAATCCCGAGATACTTGAACTTCTCCACCTGTCTCAATGAGGCTCCCCTAACATGGAGAGCGCACTGAGCAGGCTGTCTTGAAAGAACCAGAGCTTCGGTTTTAGCCACACTGATCTTCATCCCAGCTTCTTTACATTTGGCTGCAAACCGGTCTAGTGCATGCTGAAGGTTCGTGCGGGAAGACCCAAGCAGGACAAGGTCGTCCGCAAAGAGCAACCTCTCCACCAGGCAGTCGCCCACACAAACACGCTCATCGCCTCGGCTGCCCCTGTCTATCCAGTCCATAAAGATAATGAACAAGATGGGCGACAGTACGCACCCTTGGCGGAGTCCAACACCCACGGTGAACGGTATTGACTTAATGCCATTTATCCGGACACACATCTCAGAGCTTTCGTACAGAGACATGATAGCAACCAGTAATTGCCCATCCACTCCATACTCTTGCAACACTTGCCAGAGCTTCTCCCGAGGAACCCTGTCATATGCTTTTTCGAGGTCCACAAAGCAAGCGTAGACCTCTTTTGCATACTCCCAGGATTTCTCAAAGATTTGCCTTAGAGCAAAGATGTGATCCGTCGTGCTTCGGCCAGGTCGGAAACCACACTGCTTCCCCGACAGTTTGGAGTCGACTATTTCCCGACTTCTCTTCTCCAGACACTTAGCGTACACTTTCGCAGGAATGCTGAGCAAAGAGATGCCTCGATAGTTGTTGCAATCTCTCTGATCTCCCTTTTTGAAGATAGGGATCACAATTCCTGTCTGCCATTGCTTAGGGGCCTGTCCATATATCCAAGCAACCTGACACACCCGAGTCAGCCACAGGATACCATCCTGATTTAAGGCCTTTAACATCTCGGACCGGATTTCATCATCACCTGCAGCTTTGCCAGTCTTCAGGGACTTAATTGCCCATCTGACTTCTGTTTCAGTGATACTACCGTTACTATTCTCCGCTCCAAGGTGCACCTCGTATGCCTCAGTTGTTGTTGTCACCGGATTAAGAAGAGATGCAAAGTATTCCTTCCACCTATGCAATACGCTCTCCTCCGTTTTCAGAAGCCTCCCATCTGAACTCTTAATAGTTTGTGATGAAAGAGACTTCTTTCCACGGAGGCGGCGCACGGTCTGCCAGAACACCTTGTTTGCCGAACCATAGTCTGCCTCCAATTTCTCCCCGAACTTCTCCCAGGCCTTGGCTTTAGCTGTTGATACTGTCTTTGCTGCTGCTTTTCGCGCCTCAGTGTACCGCACTCGACTCGAAGTTGACTTATTTGCAAGCCATAGCAAATAAGCTTCCTTCTTTGCCTTGACAGCTTCTTGGACTTCACCGTTCCACCATGCAGTCTTTTTATATATATTACATGCCATATTTTACCATTGAAATTTCTAATAAACCATAATGGTTCCAGTAAACGAGGTACCTTTGAAGCAATTTAGACTATCATTAATTTTACGTTATATTCATTCATGACACATCATGCCAAGTTGTTTGATATATCACATTCCATATTTTAGTACTTAAAGTTCAAATGAATCATAATGGTTCCAGTAAAACAGTTTCCTTGAAACCAATTACGACTATCATTAATTTTAAGTTGTATTCATTCATGACACGTCATTCCAAGTTGTTTGATATATTATATGCCACATTTTAGTATTGAAAACATTTGAGGATGTCACAAGGGTAAAAATAGAGCACGTGACATTGTTTTGATTTCCACCATTTTTAAAATGGTTCATTCCCGGAGCCATATTTATAAATTGGCGAAAATAGTAATTTATATCCGCTTCTATCTCGTCATTACAATTTGTTTGATAAAGTACTTAATATATCTATTCATTGAAAATTGCTTTGTGGGGTCTTTAAAGTACCATTTGTGCACATGCTATTGAATGGGTTCATATAGTATTTATTATTGATTCGTGCCATATATCATATTCATCGACTGACAAAAACAGATTTTGAAAATCTTTTATAGCCTCGTGGGAGTTAGAGTTACAGGCAGACAGACAAACACGTTTCCCCACACTGAAAGCATAAAGCACCTTTCGGTTCTTAATAAAAAAAAACATTACAGAATGACATAACCAAGTACCAAAAGGTTAAACCAAACCTTTCGCAGAACTATATTTTTAAACGGCCCTATTTTTAAAAACATTATAAGCTTCTGATGTACCATAAAGATAATAATAAACCACGTACCTTTGAACCAATTTCATCCATCATTAATTTTACGTTATATTCATTCAGGACACATAATTCCAAGTTGTTTGATATAATCATGCCATAGGTTAGCATTGAAAGTTCCAATTAACCATACACGTTTCACTAAACCAGGTTCCTTGAAACCAATTTCGACTATAATTAATTTTACGTTATAATCATTCATGACATATTATTTGAAGCTGTTTGATAGGTTACATGCCATATTTTAGCATTGAAAGTTCCAATGAACCATAATGGGTGTAATAAACCAGGTTCCTTAAAACCAATTTGGACTATCATTAATTTTACGTTATATTCATTTATGACATATTTTTTCAAGTTGTTTGATAGATTACATGTCATATTTTAGCATAGAAATTCCAAGCAACCAGTATGGTTGCGCTAAACTAGGTTCCTTGAAACCAGTTTCTACTATCACTAAATTTACACTATATTCATTCATGACACATCATTTCAAGTCGTTTAATATATTACATGCCATATTTTCGCATTGAAATTTTTTGAGGGTGTCATAAGATCACTATTATAACACGTGTCATTGTTTCCATTTGAGTCATTTTCAAAATGGTTTATTTCCGGAACCATATTTATTAATTGGCGAAAATAGTAGTTAATATCCGCTTCTATCTCGTCATTACGATTTGTTTGATATATTACTCAATATATCTTCCCTTTAAAAATTGCTAGGTGGTAAAATCGAGGTACCATTTGTGCACGTGCCAATGGACCGATTTAGATAATATTCGTAATTGGTTCGTGCCATGAACCATATTCATCGACTGACAAAAACATATTTTGAAAATCTTTCATAGCATCGGCGGAGTTACAGACAGACAGAAACGTTTCCCCACACGGATAGCATACAGCATCTTTCGGTACCTAATAATGTATTTTTAAATGTCTTTGTAATGTTCAGTGATATATTTATTCGAAGTTTTTCCCCCCCTCCAATTGCTAGTTTTTAAGATCTTACTTTCGTAGTCCCATTGGGGTGAAAGAAGGCCCGTGTGGGCACAATTAGCACTGTCGCCAACAGAGAAGGGATGTGAAGCCAAGCTCACCCTTCGTCTATAAATTGGCTCAAGATTTAAAATTTTGTAACATAATTGAAGATGGTTTAAAATTTGAAACGCGATTTAGCAATAAAATTAAAAAACACTCTCTTGATCGCATCCTATACCGGAGCGCCCGTCCCAGTTATAGAATCCATCTTTAAATACAAAGGACCCGATAATCGCAATCTGTCAACTCCAACATTTTTTTTTGTTGGCTGTTTTCATATTTTCTATCGCCACATTCTTAGCCTTCCTTTTGATGCGCTTCCTCCAGTCCTTCCATGCATTTTCCTCTCTCATTTTGTATAAGGTCTATGGAATTTAATGTTGCAGTAATGTCACCCCATTTCGCCTGTCGATCATTGTCGCATGGTCTCCCCATGCAAGAAATAACGATTGTTAGCCAAATCGGGTGCGCCTCAATAGCTTTTGATAGATAATCTTGTTGTACTTCACTCATGATTACCCTATGTTGGTTTGACACATGAGGTTAAATAATTTTAATCCTAAATATTAAACAAAACAAAAATTCTACAAAAATAAATTACTTAAAAATAAAATATGCCAAGAACCTTCCCCCTTCATCTGTTCTTGAATAGACTTATCTTAAAAAATATACAATGAAATATCAAGAAAATTGTGTTTATCTTCAAGAATTGAAGGTGAAATAAAATCAGAATGTGAAATTCAGCGAGTAAAGAAAGTAAGTGAAAAAAGCACATGGTGTTTATTTTTAGACCTTCTCGGCTTAACTGCGCATGCCTTGTAGCGTGATTAAGCCATCAAACCTCCAAATGTTTGGCCTAAACCCAAGCGCACTAATGAGACCACACAGCTGTTGCGAGAACAATGAGTCACGAAAGGCTAAAATGGGCTTTCCAGTACATCTCTTCGAAAGCGATGTGGAAAGTCATTCGAAACATTCAAAGTGGGTCCGACATTCAAAGAAATGATTGATGTACGAGATTTAAAAACCCCCAGATTTTTCGAGTGATTCTAAGATTTTGAAATTTTGTGGGATTTCTAAAGATTTGGGAGAGATTTCATAAACCTGTAAGCTTAGAAAATATTTCACAGATTTATAAGAGTCATGAAAATCTCATTATTTCTGGGAAGATTTCCCAGGATTTTTCAAAATATAATTATAGATGTTATTAACTCCTGCCTTCAACAATAACGTTAACTGAAGTTTTTAATTATTATTACTAGATGGATCCCGTTAAAATTTGACGGTAAACAACCCATCTCTATCTCTTTAATTAAAAAATTTATTTGCCTGTATTGTTGTTTATTGTTATTGTTGTTAATTGTTTATGTAATTATTGTAAATTAGATCATCAATGCTAGCATTGTTGTTAATTGTGACGTTATTGTGGAGAGAATTATTTGATTTGCCAGCGTAAGCAATTTTGAATTGTAAATTACCGCTAATTAACAGTAATTATGGACACAAAGACTAACTTTTGCAAATCAACAGATTGTGAATCTTTCATTTAAGACCAAAAAGAAGTTTAGAGATGCAGTAATTTTTTTCACGAACTGTCAAAAGAATAACCCTTGAAACTTAAATATATAGTTTATACAGGGTGACTTCGAAGTCTGTCACAGGCAACATATAGGAAGTCAGATAGGGGTTAAACAACACTGGTGTGAAATTTGATCACTTACCTCGAATTTTGCACCTTCTAACTTTGTAACCATTACAGGTAGAGAAAAATTTCCAATTGTGCAGTTGTAGAGCTCAAAACGCTGATTATAACAAAAACTATTAAAAATAGGTGTAAAAATAAACCCATTACAACAAAATGAAATTTCGGTGTGCAAGCTGTGGTGTAGACTATGGAATGGCATCCTGGTGGGACTTGCTTTCTACAAAAGTTGCCTTACAGGAGTAAGGTACACTGCAATGACTCCAAAATCAGTTCTGTGTACCTTACTGTTGTAAGCATCATCTTTACCTGGTATCTAAAGACAATGCCTGTAAGCCAACCATTGTAGCAAACAGGTCCCACCAAGATGCTATTCCAAAGTCCACACCATAGCTTGAGTACCGAAATTTCATTTTCTTGGAGTAGGTTAATTTTTATATTTATTTTTAATCTTTTTTTTTTTAAAAAATCGGAGTTTTCAGCTCTACAACTGTACAAATGGAAAATTTTCTCCCTGTAACGATTATAAAGTATGAAGGTACAAAATTAGATATCATAGGTTCAAATTGACACCACCGTTGTTTAGCCTCTACCTAACTTCCTATATGTTGTCTGCAACAGATTTGTTGCATCTCCACTCATTTTGAAGTTGTCTGGTGGGGGGGGGGGGGCGGGACAGATTTTTGACTCACCCTGTATAACATAGCTTACAATTATGGCCAGTTAGTTTTGGGCCTGACGTGCGAAATTCTTGGGGGTTTGCTTATTAGACAATCAGTTATAAAATTAACTGCTATTACTTGTGGCTTAAATTGTAAATTATAGTACGTATTTAATTTGATTTAGATAGTATTAAATATATGGAAGACTTAAAAAACATTTTTGAGTAAAGGGTCCATAGAACTGTTTCTATCGATAAAGTTGGTACACTTTACAACATAACAAAGGGAGAATACAGTTTCCGACTAGTTTCGCCATTTTTTCCCGGCTTTATCAAGGATACACACAAGATGACATTAGCCTTTATATATAGAAAATATGGTACAGAATAAGAACATGATTGGATGAAGAAATAACAAATAATAAAAAAAAATTATACAGTGGCGGCATTTGGATAGGAGAATGATTGGATAAGGAACCAATAACAATGAAATTATAAGGAAACCTTGAGAGGAAAATTGACTGAAATATAAAATTAAAAATGACGTCATAAAGCAAACAAAATTGAAAACGCGGACTTAGTAGAAGACTCATTCAGAGTTAACATAAAATAAGGTATCAATAAAAAATGGAAAAAAAGTAAATATACAAATTAAAAAAATTACAAGATATCGGATACAGAATTTAAAATAGAATATATATCAAGAGCGGTTTGGCAACTGAGGAGGTGATCTGGAGAGGAGATCTTAGCTTTAAAGATCTCAATAGCTTCGAGAGTGGCGGTCTTGAATGGGTCGTTGCATAGATGGAAAATGGTCATAATTTTACTTTGCTCTTTTGGGGCATGTCCCGTGCGGGCAAGGTGGATCGCACAGTGTGAATTATTATCTTGTTTCTTGTAGGAGTCCATGTGTTCCTTGAATCGTTTATTGAAACTGAAATTGCGATATATTGTCCAAATTTTGCCTAGCTGATATCCCGGTGTCGCCCGGGTCTTTATTTAACGTCTTGTGGACCTATCTCAGATAAAAATTATATCCATCTTCACCACCGTGAAACATCACTAGATACTTTAAACACCTCCTACTGTAGAGAAATTTCCCGTTGTTCTGATGTTTCCAACGCCAAGGTAGGTTTTTGTCTTTTTCCTGCAGGGTTTATCTGACCAATATTCGTTCTTTGTCTATTTTTTCCAAACACACAAATTTTCACCTATCGTCTGGACGTTTGTTAGGGAGCTCAGGAAAGACAGTGTGACACTTGTTTCCTCGATAGACAAGGCCTTATCTATATCCTGTGATTGCATCATCATTTTATGCTAATTGATAATAATTATTGGAAACGAACATTCAACTGCGCATCATCATCATGTCGGATTCCAAAACACTCACATTCACATAGAATATAGTCAAAATGTATCATAATGTACGTTTGGATTTATTAAATGAGCTAGGTGATATCTCCAGCGTTGCTGGGACTCTATTTTTGATTAAAGCTTGCAATATCTGAATGCTAACATACAGTAAACAGAACGCATAAAAACGCTTTAAATTAACCCTTTAAAGACGGATAAATTTTGATCAAAAATGGAAAAACTGCGTTGATTTATTCAAAAATTTTTTCTACCTAAAGTATATCTATTTATGGAGATTTTTTTTTATTAGTATTTACAGAGGTTCAGGACACTATATGAAACAGTATATATTATGTTATACATATATAATTTTTTAAAAAAAATTCTGAAAGATGCATATATTAGCCCGAACAAAAAGAAACTTGTTTTAACGAATTTTAATAAAAAAAACGAAAAATATTTTCAATTACCAAGTTAGCCTGAAAAGGTGAAGAATTTCGTTTTCTATATGCGAATTCAAAAATAATTAAGATATTTTATTTATTCAAATTGTTATGAATTTTTTTTCATACCCATGTAGAGATTTTAGTTGTTTGAATTTGGCGCTCTGACGTAATTTAATGTTAGTTGACGTAATAACATACATCTCCCTACAACCAATCAAAATCCAGGCCCCGCCTCTCTCTACTGGCATGTTTCAGAGAGCTCTTTAGAGTATCATTCTAGGAGCATTTATACGATAAAACAACACATATACATGGCAAATACGTTAAAATATAGTAAAACATTCAATTAATATTATAAAATGCTTATTATTTATAATAAAATTCAATGACATGTTTTTTATAAACATGAAAATTCATATAGAAATCCAAATAAATAAATTAAATTTTTTTCACTGTTTACATTTTCAAATGAAGCTGATTGAAAAGCAGTTGATATAAGATTTTAAATTAATATTATAATTATTTTGGACGTTGTA
>JAHWFO010007444.1:136507-184480 GCA_023313115.1 Rhysida immarginata
TTTGTAGGATTTTGAGAATGAGTAATTAGCCAATTTTAGAATTTAGACTTTATTTATGTTAATTATGCAAATTTAATAATTTACTCATAAGTTTATTGACTGTTTATTGAATCGTAAGTTTAGCATTTTTAAAGATTTTAGAACGGATTTAGAGACAGCAAAGAATTAAATAATAAATATATTTTTAAATGTTTTTCTCTGTTTATTTTTAAGAAGCCCTTATTCGGTGCCAGAACTGCTGTCAAAAACAAGGGGAACGTTGAGGATTCAATTTACACCTTATAGAATAGGGTTGGTTTGACTTTTGTTCAAGGACCCAAGAGTATCAGCACAGTTAGAAAAGTTGTTTGGATCGAATTCGAGACGGGATGTAGAAGGGTAAAAAAGGAATTTCAGAACAAACAGAGCACCTTGAACTTTGAACATGGCCAGATGTGACTAATTGTCACGTGAGTGATAAGTTTCGAACAATTTGAAAATGGTTGATGCAAATGTTACCAGGTCCCTGATTGGTAGAATAATCACGTTTTGGTGGTTGTCCGATGTGGTCGAACATTTGATTGGTTAATGTAACCGGATCTGTTTTGTCAGTAGTTCCAGAGGAAGAAATCATCAATAGAATGTTTTATTTTTAAGAGAACCGGGTGTATGGTTCACCTACTCAGTAATTTTTTATATTCTAATTCGGCCTCTGTCTGAAATTCAAATGAATTCAGATGGGAAATTTTAAATTAATATTTTAACTCCAGTTTAAGTTTAGTTTTTCTCAATTACTCTCCACACCAAGTAATTCTTACATTAGCTCGATGTCGAGGTCCTTTTTAAGTATACTCCATCTAGCTGAGAACCAACTTCATCAATTTCCAAAGCTTAAGAGAGTTGACATTAGTTTGAGAGAAAAAACCTGCCCTCAACAGTACATAATTTCGTCGTGGAAGAAGGAGCCTAGCAGAGAAGTCCGCCAGCCACTTCAGAAGAGCGGTCCAGTACCCCCCCCCCCTCCGGACGTTTCTTCGACGGAGCCAGAGAGCGAGTACGACATCCAAGAGTGGACAGATTGAGAAGACACGGTAAAAAGCCCATTTCCAAGTCAATGTCTCAGTGGCCATTCTATTCACATTTTTCTTTATTACATTTTCTATTCACTTAAAATGGGAACGGTACAATTTTACTCATAAATTTCTGGGGGAAAGACTGATACACGTTAAACAAAGTTCTAATTCAATTCATACAAAGATTTAATCCTATAAGTTCTTTGAGCTTTAATTGAACCAGTTTGATCATTTTGTTATATTACATTGTGACTTACAATTAATTGGATTGTTACAAAAGTGTGAGTATTTCAAATTCAGACTGATTTGAAGTGAACACTTCTTTATTGTTAAGTCGGTTAAATACAGAAGTTACGAAACTGTTGATTCAATATTCGTGTAATTTCAATTTAATTCCTACACTAAATTTAAGACAATTTAAATCAACCTAGGAGTTTTCTTGAGTCTATAAATTATTGTTATGTAATTATCACCAGTCTACCATTGTCTTAGAAGACTTACCATTATACATTCTTTACAATTATCATAGATCATTTTGAAACTGAATTTCATTTATTCTGAATTGCAAGTAAATTAATTAATACATTTTATTACAAAGTCTTTCCTGTTACAAATTGAATTCATTTTAAAGATTTTATTTTTAACTTGATCATACTGTATTGGATTGATTATTCCAACTTACATTAATTCAATTTAATTCCAAATTAACCACAATTCTGTTTTATACACTTGTTGAATGTTCCCAAAAAATATTCTATTTTAAATGTTAAAAAACTGCCTCGAGTACATTGATTTTCTCCTCACTTGGCGGGGCCTGTTGTAAGCAGGAGGTATCTAGTTTTGTGTGAATGGGATAACTCTAAATTATCATAAATACTTTGTGAACAGTATAATTCACTGGCGCAGTCCTTTTCTAATAAATTAAATTATTCATTCGACCACTTATCTCCATAATTATCCCGAGGAACTCACATAAAAAATGTCGCAGTTGGACAGGATATTGTAGTGTCATTATCTTCACATAAAAAATTTGGGAAAAATTTGTTTAAGACAAAGTCATTTGAATATTAAAAAGTCATTTGCGTAAGCATAAATTTACATAATTTACATGTTTTGCAATTATTAAGTAGTAAGATTAAGAGAAAATTGTTATTTAAGCCCATGGACGGGAAACAGAGTACTTGAACTACCATTGCTAAGGCAGATAAGAGAATATTTCACGTAAAAATCTAAAATTTTAAATATGCCACAAACACAGGGTCAGCCCCAGGGTCAGTTATGTGTTGAAAAAATGCGAGATGAACAAGACCGGAAGAGAAAGGAATACCACGATAGGCGCCATAACCCTTATTCATTTAAGGTTGACGACCTCGTGTATTTAGCAATCCCTCAAATCAAACCGGGATTAGTGAATAAATTGCACCCTACTAATGAGGGACCATATCAGATCATTGATCAATATTCTCCAATCAATTTCTTAATCAAACATGTGAAAACAAATAAAACTAAAGCCATTCTAGCAAACCGGATGAAACCTAAGATAGGAGACCTACCCCAGGAGCCACGTTGCCGGGAAAGACGAGTCCGAGCTAAAGAAGCCATGCTTCGTAATAAGTGGTTGTCTTTGACTTGTTCGTAGTTTTTTTTCCTCCTGCCCCCCCCCCCCCCCCCCGAGATGCCTAGAGACGAACCGATTGTGAAGCCCAGGAGGCCTCAACCCTCTCCAGGAGGAGGTAACGAGGCCAGGAGAGCAGTAAATGCAACCCCCTCCCATCCGTATATGTTGTGTTCACAAGGAAGCGCACCCAAGGTGCCATGGGTATTACCGTCCGTTCAGGATAAGGGAACAACTGAAGTATTGGAGAGAAACTCTCAGAATGATGACGTCAATATTGTCTCCGAAATACCCGAGGAAAACGACTCTGTGGAAAGAGAAGAGTGTCCTATAAAGGAACACTCCAGTTCATCCAACGCCAGCGAAGCTTTTGAAGTCGCCGCCCTGATTGAAGCTCTTTCCACCCAACCTGCTCTTACACATAAACATTTTAATTCTTCCAACATGTCTTATCAGCTCCTGATGAGCATGTTTGAGAAAGTTCTAGGGTCTATACATAGTTAGAATGTACATTGGAGAGTCACTGTTTACTTAACCTAAGAGCATAAAATATGAAAGTATTACCTAATTCAACTTACCATTTTTTTTTGGATTCTTTCATATATTAATCGTTCCCAAATAAGAAAGTCATAAAGAATAATAGCATGGTGTGTACATATTGTAAAGTTTACCACTCAGGCAACCATCGCAAATAACCCAATCTAAGTCAATGATGCAGTTTAAGAGTTATTCCCCCCGCGAAATAAAAAAAAATAAGTCAAAATCCCAAAAATATTATTTATTGGCAGTCTAATAATAACTAACTTATTATTAGCAAATTGTCCGGGGCTATTTCACAAACGACATCGACAACATATATTCAATGGGAATTTACACAAGAGTGAAAGGATTAACTAAAAAAAAATCTTGGTTTAGCATTAATAAGGGAAAGG
This sequence comes from Rhysida immarginata, assembly GCA_023313115.1. Taxonomy (NCBI): domain Eukaryota; kingdom Metazoa; phylum Arthropoda; class Chilopoda; order Scolopendromorpha; family Scolopendridae; genus Rhysida; species Rhysida immarginata. Next base: position 140,107 of record JAHWFO010007444.1, read on the forward strand.
AACAATTTTAAAAGGGGAAATAATATTATTTGCTTTTTTGCTTTAACATTTAACTAGGAAAAGAATAGAATTTATTTTATTTAAATAAAGTAGATCTTCGGCCAGGGGCAATGACATATTCTTCATTTTTTTGTCTTCATTGATGACGAAAAATATCTGACAAAGTCTTTCCCCCACACTATGTCTTGTGGCTCAGTCTATGGAGGGGCCTGGAAGGAGGTGACGCTCAGAACCACGAAAAGGCGACATGATCGACCATGAAGGAGATATGCGTAAGAACATCCACAACAAACCGTCTAAAGGAAGAGTCTGCATACAAAGTAAAGCCTGACCTAAGATACGACTCGATTAAAATACATGAAGGTTACGTAATTCTTGTACAAAAAGAATAGGATATTGTCATAAACAAATAGGTGATAATATGAAAAAACGGTTCCTCAGATTCGTTTACACCCTTGTTTCTTCTGTCGAAACGTCTTTTCCTTTTTGCATGAACCAGGAAAGCTGTGGAAAACTAATTAGCCTACCGAAATCGTCCAATAGCAGAAATACCCGACCCGAGGATGACCAGCAAACGACGACCAATGACGATCAAGGACGACGAGCCAATCATATCCCTGTTTAACGTTCCCAACTTTTTGTATGTTTTTGTTAAAAATTTTTAATTGGCTACTGTTTTCTATATACGCTCGTATTTCTTGTAACTTATTCACAATTCATCAGAATAGCTTGCCTACTCTGATCGAAGCTCTCCTGTATGCTGAAGAAGGCAGCTTGGCTGCCAAAATGTGCATCCATCGTCTGATTAAATATCTTATGTGGATTAGTGTTTTCTTCTCCTTTCTTCTGACGTCTGTCCACAGTATCTGGCTCCAGTTATTCAGACTACTGACACATCGAAGCCACCTAGTGGGAGCAGTTTTCCCCAATTACGTTTTTAGCGTCAAGAACAAAGGAGTTGACCAACCACTAACTTCTAATAACCAAGTGTTTTTACAACGAAATTCGGATTTTACTAAGTTAAAAGTTGTAATTGGTAGTAAAAATTTTTACTAAAAAAGTGAATTTTTTGCGGGAGCGGCCTGGTTGCATTTTTTCGTCTGGTTGTATTTTGTTCATTTGGCCTATGTTTATCGCTGTCGTGAATCGATGATTAATGTGGACTAGTTTTCGCTGTTGCCAACAGAGGGCACCATAAGTAACTAGAGAGCCTAGAAAGAAGAAGTGCTTTCTTTTTGCAAAGAAGTGCTCTCTATGCAAATGAAAGTGAAACTAAACTTGCAATCTCACTTGAAGATAATGATAGCGAATTTGAAGGATTTGAAGAGTGGGAAATCCTGAAAAGTAAGCTGAATTTTCAATCTAAATTCTCCGAGTTTGTTAACACTGATGTGGAAGTTTTAACTTCTCCGATGTTAAACGATAACAAAATTGGCGATCTTATCAAAGATGGTGGTGATAAATAACATGAAGATTACAATGAAGAGAAACTGGAAAATACGACATTCAAAGCAACATCCTCACAAATTAAAAGCTCCTTAGAAACTCTAAAAAACATCTGTATGCAACTAATAAATGTACCATACGATATTTTTGACAGTTTTTGAATTTTCAAACTACTTAAATAATGACAGAATTTTAAATATACATCAGAAACAATTCTTAAATATTTTCAAAACTCGAATACTTAATCAGTGTATAAGCCTATTTGTATTAAAAATACTGCCTATTAAAAATTCAGTGCCTATTTACGTTTTTTTTTGGGGGGGGGGATTGTTTTTTTACGAACTTCGGATTTTACGAATAAATATTATTGGTCCCCTGAAATTCGTAAAAACGAGGTTCTACTGTAATATCAAAAGATGTTATTCTAGTATGGTAGCAAGTTCTCACGTTTCTTTTTTTTTGGAAATATAAACATTTGTCTCCCGATCACTAATGATGACGGAAATGACAGCGATCTATTGATATTGTGTATAACCTTATTTCTCAATGACTAAGTGATTTAATTCGTTTTCTTGTTTAAGCAAAATGAAAATTTCATTTTCGAATCGAGTAATTTAGGTTTCATGTTGATATGAGGTCATGCATAGAGATAGCGTTCTTGACTAAAGTTCTTGGGGCGGCGCCCCGGGGGGATGAGGGGTTGGGTGTGACGTTGTATTTTAATTAAGTGTTTGAATGTCCCGCTTCTCATTTTTCAAAGGATTTTAGTGCATTTAAGTAAGGATGCTGTATAAAACTTAAACCAGCGTCTGCATAATATTTAATTATCTATGGTTATTTGTAAGTGTGCCTGGGAACACAAAATTTATTTCTAAAGATTTAAAGGAAACACTCTCTCTATATAAAAAACTTTATATAAAAATTTGGTGAACGAAGTGACAGCACTTAGTAATATTGTTCTTATTACCCTTTTACAGTTGCTGAAGTTTTAGAAGATGCTCTTATAATTCTTGCCAACAAATAATATTTCATTTTGTCATGGCCAAATTTCTTTTTCTGTATATTTTTCTAATATTTTCATCTTGTATGAGTGATCCTACCTATGACTAAGGCATGGTATTCATCTGGGAAGGAGAATTTACTTTATCTGCAACTCAGTGGACCATCGTAATGGATGCCGAGCTAGGACAACTTCTAGCCGATTCCGAGGAGGTAGTGAAGGAGATTAAGCGAGCAAAGGAAATTGCTGCAGTCTAGTTCTTTCCAAATGTTTTCCTCGAACTACAGCGTGTGGAGAGCGATGCCAATGCCATCCATCAAGATGTGCAAGCTTTCACTTGCTTGTTACCTTCATTTCGAACAAAACGAGGTCTCAGTGATCTGGGCGAAGATATTTTCAGAGCCCTTTTCGGTGTAGCCACCACCAGTGATTTTTCATCTTTAAATACTCGTATCAATCAGTTAGCTACAGTCAACAAAGAAGTTATTCATCTAATAAATCATCAAGCAACAATTTTGAATCATACAATCCAAGAAATTCTATTTTGCAGAAAAGTTGAAGCAATTTTAACTCGAAACATAGATCAAATAAGAAATTGGACGTCTATGCAAGCTGTAGCATCCGCTACTTTACGTTATATGGAGATGATCCTCATGGAATTAAGATACAATGTTTTAATTTGCAAGCTGCCATAAACATGTTGAGTCAAGGACGGATCACCTCATACTTTCTACCTGAACGTACATTTTTAAATCTTCTCAAACTCATTGATAAACAATTACCAGATAACATTGAACTTCTTGATTCACCTACCTGGGAAACATTATAGCAATTTTATCGTTCAGCTTCAGTTATTGTTGTTGCAATGCCTAAATCATTAAGACTTTTTATTCAATTGCCACTTGTGGTATCTCAAGGATCTTTTAATCTTTACAAAACTCTTAGTGTACCAGTGAAAGTACCAAAGTTAGATCTATTTGCTTATTTTCAATCTTCACACCTGTATTTGGCAGTCTCTAGAAATAGACAATCGTTTCTACCTCTGTCTGTACAGGAGTGGATGTCCTGTCAGATGGAAACGTCTCATCTGTTCACCCCGTTCAACCATTTATACTGTTCCCTCACACCATTGTTTGTATGCTCTTTTTATGGGGGAAGATGAAATTGTTAACCAGCTGTGTGAAAAGAGAGTGGTGAAACATCCCGCACCACTGTTTTTCTGCAATGACTATTTGGGTCATTGGGTATATAATGTGTGCCCTTTATAGCAAACATTTATAAGGGTTCACATATAATTCAAGACTATATAATGGGAATACCACATTTATTCACATTATTTTCTATTCTTTATTACTCCTTAATAAAAATTTTATTGGCCGAGACAATTGGAATGAGTTGGCTTTCAGGAAAACCACACCCTGAAGTCAGGAGAAAATTCTGCAGTCGCCCGACACCAGAAAACTGCTAATGTTCGAGGACTCCAAACCCCCTCAACGCAGAAGATGCCAGTGAAGGACACTTTGAGAGCACCTCCGCATTCTAATCCGTAACCGGAGATCCCAATGCGGAAGAGAACTCTCGCGAACACTTCACCTGAACTTTTATCTCCTTGTTCCAGTGAACAAGTTTGTGCTACCGTGTACCAAGTACTTTATATTGTTTCTCAGTGTTTTAACTTTGTTTTTTTCCAGGTAAACATTCAGTGCTTGTGTTATTGTGTGTCTTAGGGTTATGAACCTTCATAAAATTGTTTTGGACACTGAACTGTGCGTGTAGTTAGGAACTATTGTGGTAGCTAAAAAATGTTTGAAATGTGTGTTTAACAATATTTGAACATTTGTGCACATGTGTTCGTTCTAAAGGCCTATAAAAAAATTTTTTTTATCTTGTCATGATACCTTTAGGTAATTTTAAGTAGAAAATTTAAGGTACAATATTTTGGATACCCTTTACATGTATATTTTACTAGTGTAATTTTTTTTCTCATTCAGTATTTAGACATTAATCTGTACTAACCAAATAATTACCTGAAATATTTCTTTTGCAAAATGATCATGGGTAACAAACAAAAATATATACCTTATATTAAAACACTTTGAGTTTTTCTAATTGCCACTTGAAGGTTGGGCTTGCCGGCGTTGACTTGATCTGTCCCGCTCCATCAGTGGAAGATGCTGCTAAGATGCAAGACCCCCCCACCCCACAGATTTTCAGGTAAAGGTACCACCTCGGGGCGAGGCTTTTCTTGCGAGGGGAGGTATTTGTAGGATTTTGAGAATGAGTAATTAGCCAATTTTAGAATTTAGACTTTATTTATGTTAATTATGCAAATTTAATAATTTACTCATAAGTTTATTGACTGTTTATTGAATCGTAAGTTTAGCATTTTTAAAGATTTTAGAACGGATTTAGAGACAGCAAAGAATTAAATAATAAATATATTTTTAAATGTTTTTCTCTGTTTATTTTTAAGAAGCCCTTATTCGGTGCCAGAACTGCTGTCAAAAACAAGGGGAACGTTGAGGATTCAATTTACACCTTATAGAATAGGGTTGGTTTGACTTTTGTTCAAGGACCCAAGAGTATCAGCACAGTTAGAAAAGTTGTTTGGATCGAATTCGAGACGGGATGTAGAAGGGTAAAAAAGGAATTTCAGAACAAACAGAGCACCTTGAACTTTGAACATGGCCAGATGTGACTAATTGTCACGTGAGTGATAAGTTTCGAACAATTTGAAAATGGTTGATGCAAATGTTACCAGGTCCCTGATTGGTAGAATAATCACGTTTTGGTGGTTGTCCGATGTGGTCGAACATTTGATTGGTTAATGTAACCGGATCTGTTTTGTCAGTAGTTCCAGAGGAAGAAATCATCAATAGAATGTTTTATTTTTAAGAGAACCGGGTGTATGGTTCACCTACTCAGTAATTTTTTATATTCTAATTCGGCCTCTGTCTGAAATTCAAATGAATTCAGATGGGAAATTTTAAATTAATATTTTAACTCCAGTTTAAGTTTAGTTTTTCTCAATTACTCTCCACACCAAGTAATTCTTACATTAGCTCGATGTCGAGGTCCTTTTTAAGTATACTCCATCTAGCTGAGAACCAACTTCATCAATTTCCAAAGCTTAAGAGAGTTGACATTAGTTTGAGAGAAAAAACCTGCCCTCAACAGTACATAATTTCGTCGTGGAAGAAGGAGCCTAGCAGAGAAGTCCGCCAGCCACTTCAGAAGAGCGGTCCAGTACCCCCCCCCCCTCCGGACGTTTCTTCGACGGAGCCAGAGAGCGAGTACGACATCCAAGAGTGGACAGATTGAGAAGACACGGTAAAAAGCCCATTTCCAAGTCAATGTCTCAGTGGCCATTCTATTCACATTTTTCTTTATTACATTTTCTATTCACTTAAAATGGGAACGGTACAATTTTACTCATAAATTTCTGGGGGAAAGACTGATACACGTTAAACAAAGTTCTAATTCAATTCATACAAAGATTTAATCCTATAAGTTCTTTGAGCTTTAATTGAACCAGTTTGATCATTTTGTTATATTACATTGTGACTTACAATTAATTGGATTGTTACAAAAGTGTGAGTATTTCAAATTCAGACTGATTTGAAGTGAACACTTCTTTATTGTTAAGTCGGTTAAATACAGAAGTTACGAAACTGTTGATTCAATATTCGTGTAATTTCAATTTAATTCCTACACTAAATTTAAGACAATTTAAATCAACCTAGGAGTTTTCTTGAGTCTATAAATTATTGTTATGTAATTATCACCAGTCTACCATTGTCTTAGAAGACTTACCATTATACATTCTTTACAATTATCATAGATCATTTTGAAACTGAATTTCATTTATTCTGAATTGCAAGTAAATTAATTAATACATTTTATTACAAAGTCTTTCCTGTTACAAATTGAATTCATTTTAAATATTTTATTTTAACTTGATCATACTTTATTGGATTGATTATTCCAACTTATGTTGATTCAATTTTATTTCAAATTACCCTTGAATTTCTGTTTTATACACTTGTTGAATGTTCCCAAAAAATATTCTATTTTATATGTTAATAAACTGCCTCCAGTACTTTGATTTTCTCCACACTTGGCCGGGCCTGTTGTAAGCGGGAGGTATCTAGTTTTGTGTGAATGGGATAACTCTAAATTATCATAAATACTTTGTGAACAGTATAATTCACTGGCGCAGCCTTTTTCTAATAAATTAAATTATTCATTCGACCACTTATCTCCATAATTATCCCCAGGAACTCACAACTGGCCCCGCCTAATTCTTGTGAATTAAATAATGAGCACTGAAATGGTGGTTTTTAACATGTCCTGTTAAAATAACCTATAAATTGATTAAAAGGAATTGATTTTAAATATTGCAGCATATATACTTTTTTCTTTCTTTCCTATACAATAGATATCCTTTTATGATGACATCAAGGAGAATTCCATTTTGTCGAACAAAACGATTTCAGTTGCCATCGATGAAGTATATGGCCTACCATATGGGAATATCTACCACCAATTGTGGATGTAAGAAAAAGTGCACAGAAATCATTACTGGCACGGAGTCATCCACTATTTCTAATTCGTATAATTGGACAATCCTTACTTTTGCCATGCCTGCAATCACAGAGACAATAACCGAAGAATTAATTTATGATGAATTATCCTTTTCATGCGATGTAGGGGGGTTTTTAGGTCTCTGCTTCGGATGGTCAATACTGTCATTTGTAAATCTTTTTATGGTACAATTTGTTAAATCCTATAAAAAAAAACCAAATAATTTGACAACAAGAGATGTCATCCGAGAAAAAACAATTAGCATACTCCATATGATAACAATCACAGCAAAGAAAGATGGAAAGATATATGGCACATGCAAAAAAAATCTTGGGAAAAATATCCTGTTATTGCTGATATTTATTTCTCTTGCACTGAAATGTTGTAATGAGTACTTTGTCATTATTCCTGTTGTAAAAACAATTGAAGTCCAGATATATAAAGAGATGGATTATCCAACTGCAGAAGTTTGTTTAGAAAGCAACAATATAACATTTCTCAAGAATCAGATGTATCTTAAATATAATACTTGTGATATTGCCCTTATGGATATGTTAGATGAAAAATTTGATGATAAAATATATACTGCAGATGAACTTTGGAATATGCCATTCCCGAAACCTACTGTAAGTTAATGGAAAATTCATTTATACTCTGTTTTGTGTTTTCATTCATTCGATTTTGAAATATTCCAGTACCATCTTAATTTAAAAATTCATTTTTATTCTATTAAATTGTTTAATATTCTGAAATGATAATTACTTATTTGGATCCTATAAGCTATACTTTAATTTAAATTAATGTGACTTAAAATTAATAAGAGGAAATAATTTTATAGGTATTCGTAGTTGATTATAAACCCATCATTTTAAGGAAAATCAGTTTGTCTCTTTTTATTAAAGTATGGCTTTTCGATGTAAACTATGGGAAGGAGAATCTAATGAAAACCGCAATTAATTTCATACCACTATTTTACTGCAAGTAGAATGTTTGCTATACATTATTTTTCAACATAGTCCCCTCCAAGCTGAATGCACCTACACTATAGAATAGGAAATGCTACGATGCCACGTAAGAATATGTCTTTCGCCGATTGGACATCATCATCAGTCTTGAACTTCTGCCCTCCAAAGTGCTCCTTTATTCGACTAAAGATATGGTAATCTGACGGTGCCAAATTTGGCGAGTAGGGCGGATGAGGGAGGCACTTAACACTACGATGCCCAATGGAATCAAAATGACTCATTTTCATATGAAATTCATCTCGTGGTCATGCGTTTGATGCAACCCTACTTAGGCAAAGGAATAAATGTAATTACTAATAATTTTTTTACCTCAGTAAACTGGCAAAACAATTAAGTACAAGCCTTCTGGGAACAGAGAACAAATTCCTATAAACAAATGAAGGAAGAATTACATTTCACAAAAGTTTACAAGCATGATGGAATAATTCTGAACATTTATAAAGAAAAATGGAAAACAAATGTTGTTTTTTAAGCACTATGCATTCTGACGTTAAAAATTGCAGATATCACCAACAAAACCCCAAAGACAGTGGAGTGCTACAACGAACAAGAGTATGAGGTGGACATTGACCAAATGGCCAAAACATCGTACAAATATGGACAAATACAAAAAGATGGTCTGTTCACTCCTTTCAAAATACACTAGAACTGGCAGCAATAACAGGAGAAAACCTTTTTTCTGGGGGTTTTAGAAATTAAAATAGTTGGAAAGAGGAGAAAAAATAAAAGTTTGATTGTCAGTAGCAGATTCGATCCCACTCACAATAATGACAATAAATTTTCTCAACAAAAGTGAGCAGGATATTTTTATTAGAGAAAAGAAATTCATCTCAAATAAGAGGAATTATTTTTCATCAAAAATTGTTCTGCATTATTTGGTTTAAGTCATACATAATTTGAAATTATTAAAATTGAAATTAAACCGTTTGAATAAAAAAAATATAATAAATTTGAAAAATAATAAAAAAAAATAGAATAACTCACTACTATTTCATCCTTTTTTCCCCAAAAAGAATGAATTTTCAAAAATAAATTTATTTTTGAATACAAGTTAAATAATGATAGAATTTATATTACAAAGGCTCAATAAAATCATAAAAAAAACCTAAGGGAAGAAAAATATTAATTTTATCTCAGAAAACAGACAAATAACAGTTTTTTGCCAACTGAGGTCATTGCGATGAGCGAAGTTGAAACTGTGACAAAGAAAACCGAAGCCAAAAGGGAAACAGGAAACAGGAAGTCGTGCAATGTCATCTTGAAAAACATCATATCTGATCACGTGACCGGAAGTGACATCATGAATTGCATCGTGACATCACAAAATGATGGTCACGTGACCTGATCGCACCAATCAGGGAGCAGGAAGTGGAAGTGGGTGGCCATCTTGAGCAAAATTGGTGCAAAATGGCTATTTTTCTAACTAGTCTGGGGCATGTTTTGGGTTCATTACTTCCTTGGAAGTTACCGTCAATAGCTGTGAATACTCATCCATTGTTGCGGACCAGGATGGCAACTGTGTATCCTGCAAATGATGGCATCTTTTAACAGGATTATGTCAATAAAACGTTTTCTGGAAGTTGGCAGAAAATTATAAAACTAGAGTTAAACAAAAATTGCGAACCACCAATAAAAATAAAAAGGGAAAGAAATGTGGATAAAAGTAATAAGATAAAATAAATAAAAGACTCTTTGACCACAACAAAAATACTAAAGGAAAAATACGACCTTATCCTGTAAGTGCTTTTCGAGGGTTAAGCTCTCATCATTCAGCAGGTAAAACAGGGAGTAACCAGGAGAAAACCCGAAGTTACCAGTGTCAAAATTTGCCGTGCATGGTTCAAGGAGCATGAGGAGAGTTCCAATTACTACCCTGGTTTCCAAACTCCTCAGATCATAATCCTTGCGAGAATATGTGGGAACAAATGGATCACCACGTTAGGCAGCAAGGGCCTCTACCCCGAAATCTTCCTGAGTTTGGTGGTGTCTGCTGTTCGCATGGACACAGATTCTTGTTGCCACCTTCCAAGCTTTCACTGAGCTCATGCTTCGTCACCTAGATGCTGTTTAGGCTGCAAAAGGAGGCTATTTGAGTTATTATGTAGGCAGTTATGGGTCAGTGACCCTGTATTTATATATAATTCTTAAGCAGTATTTTACTCGAAAATCGACATCGTCTAGGAAAAAGAAGTGACAGTGTGGAACCACAATCCGAGCAAGGAGCTTCATTCAACACCTTATGTGATTTCCATCCATCTTCACAATTTTCCACTAATTTTCACCATTTTCAGCCATTAAGAACATGCTGACCTTACGAAGTGATTGTATCGACCACTCATGTCCTGTCTGTTGCCACCTAACTCATTCGAAAAACCACTGAGGGTTACAATTTGCTGTGCACAGAATATGCTTTTTCTGCGATCATAAGTTACTGCATGGCTCAGGCATTAAAAGTAATTAAGTTGTATTGAAAAAAAAACAGAAATGGCCATCACCTCCCAGATTTTTTCAGTAAGCACGAGGCCTTGATCAACCCAATAAAATCTTGCTTTAACCTGTTTATTTCGTTGATATGTGATAATTTTTATAATTCAAATTAATTTTTCCCAGATTTGTTTAGAAGATGTCAGCTATTTCGATTTTATGACAACAGATAGCACTAGTAACACTTTAAATATCCCCACTTTTCACCATCTCTATTGTCACCAGTTTTTCATTTATATGGATTAGCCTATATAATCTGGGAAGCTTTGGCTAGGGCCTGTGTTTATCATTGATTACGAGAACATGCGCTGTGGCGTGAGAGGGTGAGACCATGTAAAAAGGAAAGCTCAGTGCTTACAACAATAGCAGAAATGATTTGTTTGTGAAGATATAATGAACGGATATTTATAAGAGAAAAGGACGAGACACAAAATACAATAAATACTAGTTATTAAATAAAAATGAAAAATAAATAATAATTAACAAAATAAATAATAAATAAAATCCACATAAATCTAGAAATATAAAATCAAATAAAAACTTTATTTTAATCATAACTCCAGGATAATTCTCTAATATTCTAATTGCCTTTAGAGAATTATCCTTTTTGCTTTGATAAAGGATAGTCTCTATCCGAAATGTCAGCTTTTTATTTGAGTTTATATTTCTAGTTTTATTTTGATTTTATTTATTATTTATTAATTATTTTGTTAATTATTATTTATTTTTCATTTTTATCTAATAACTATAATTTTTTGTGAAGATATAGTGAACATCACGAACTGATAGACTTTTACTAATGATGATTGTAGGAGCTCGGAACTGTGTCAGTGAAACCACCACATTCGTGAAATGTTCAAGAGCTGGAGTTATTGAAGCGTGTAAACTGGAATGTTGGCCAGAAAACAGAATCTTAATGTGCAACTTGTGTTCACCATAGATTTGTAAATACTCGGGTGGAACTTGGAGTGTCCAGAATTGTAAAAGGCAACAGTGCAGCAAATTACAGTATCCTCTAAAAAGTTCTCTGAAGTACTGAGAAGGTGGTTATAAGAAAATAGCCACTGAGCGTGTACATACAGGCACTCTGATAGCAACACATCACCATATGAAACATCACTCAACTGTTTCTAGGATAGCAGCTATAGCAGCTATAAATGGTAATGCTGCTGATAGTGATATGAATAGCAAAGGAGTAGTAGCTCCACCATAAGTGTAGCAACTAAAGTGAGACAAGGACAGCGAAGACACCCAACCCAGAATTTCCGAAATATGTCGACTGCTACAATGAAGTCAGCTGGAACTTCTAGTGCCAGTCTCAAGCAGTTGGACACATTTGTGCCGAACAGCTTAGTCACATGGCTTAGAAATGTGGGCAGACTTATTCACATCTCACGCTAACCCACTATACCTCATATTGGAAATAATAAATAAAATAAATTTTTATTTTTCTACAGAGTATTAATCCAAGAAAAGGGCATTCTTATTTTCCACCTTCAGAAGAAGAGACTCATGATATATTAAATGAAAGTTATAAATCAGGTATTGAAATTTTCTTGTCCCTTCGGCACACAATGTCATATTAGACAGTAAGTGGGAGATTACTTTTTGACATAATCATTGAAAACATTGGTAGAGACTTTGCAATACAAGAATGGGAGAACAAGAGTTCCCGACTAGTTTTGCCATTTATTCCCGGCTTTATCAAGGATCCACACAAGAGGACATAAGCCTTTATATACAGAAAATATCATGGTACATAATGATAGCATGATCGGATGAAGAAATAACAGATAGTACATAAATAAATTATATAGTGGTGCCTTTTGGATAGGAGAATGGTTGGATAAGAAACTAATACCAATGAAATTATAAGGAAACCTTGAGAGGAAAATGGATTAAAATATAAAGGAAAAAGTGACGTCATGATGCAAACATAATTGAAAACGCGGACCTACTAGAAGACTCATTCATAGTTAACATAAACTAGGTATCAATAAGAAAAGGAAAAGAAAGTAAATATACAAATTTGCAAAATTACAAGTTATCGGATGAAGAATTTAAAATAGAATAAATATCAAAAACGGTTTGGGAATTGAGGAGGTGATCTCAAGAGGAGATCTTAGCTTTAAAGATCTCAATAGCTTCGAGAGAGGCGTCTTGAATGTGTCGTTGAGTAGACGGAGAATGTTCATAATTTCACTTTGCTCTTTTGGGGCATATTCCGTGCAAGCACGGTGGATCATATAGTGTGATTTATTATCTTGTTTCTTGTAGGAGTCTATGTGTTCCTTGAACCATTCCTTGCCAAACCGTTTTTGATATTTAAATTTTTTATCCAATATCTTGTATTTTTTCAAATTTGTATATTTACTTTCTTTTCTATTTCTTATTGATACCTAAGTTTATGTTAACTCTGAACGAGTTTTCTACAAGGTCCGGGTTTTCAATTTTGTTTGCGTTATGACATCACTTTTTCCTTTATATTTCAATCAATTTTCCTCTCAAGATTTCCTTATAATTTCATTGGTATTGGTTCCTTATCCAAATGCTGCCACTGTATAATTTATGTATTTACTACTAGCAGGGGTACCTGCCGTTGCCTGGGATAATTGCACATGGAGGTAAAGAGAACAATCTCAGAAAATTAAATTATAACTCCCAAGTGGTTAAATAATAACTCAATCAATACAACGCAAAGCAAAAATATAAGAAAAATACGAAAAATATCCATTTTATGAAAAATACGAAAAACAGGAATACTAGGTGATATACCAGGAATTTTTTCTGAACTTTTCTTCACTTGCCTTACCACTGAGGAGCATCACCAGATACATTAGACTCAAGTTTTTCTTGCCCTTGATGTAGAAGCTCTTATACCCTCTTGCTCTATTCAAAACTCCAGTTGTTCAGATGTTTCAAATGAAAGTATAGCTTTTTCTGTTTCAGTTGCAGAGTTTCTCTGACCAATACTCGTTGTTTCTCTTTCCATTCCAGCCACAATTTTTGACAGTTGTCTGAACGTTAGATAGGGAGCTCAAGGGAGACACATGTGACTCCTTTGACACATAAATAGAGGCTGCCTTATTAATGTCCTGTCACTGTATTTATCACTTTATGCTCATTATCAATATTCTTGGAAAAGAATGTTCAATCATCGCATTATCAGCATCTCAGATTCCAAAATTTACATATTCCCACAAAATATAGTCAAAATATATTTTTATCGGTAGAAGGGTGGATCATAATACTGTTCCTATTGATTAAACAGGTGGTGGCCTTACAGTATAACAGAGGGACATCAGGAGTTCCAACTAGTTTCGCCATTTATTCCCGGCTTTGTCAAGGATATACACAGCAAGAGGCATGCAAGCCTTAATATACAGAACAGTGGTACAAATTATGCATATACATGAACCAATAGGATACAAAAGAAATAAAGAGGAAATAATGGCCAACAGGATAAATAGAAAAAACACAGCTTTTGAAATAAAAGGCCAATAGAAAAAAGGGGGGGGGGGTAATCGCTAATTTTTTAAAAATTATACAAAAAGAAAATATACAAAGCGATGGTGCGCGTTTACGCGGACCGAAAAGAGAACTTACCCGGTTGTCTTCTCCCCCTCCCCTCTTGTTTCGCCCCTTCCCAAGAAATGGACGTCCTTATTGTATCTGGGCCCTAGTTTCTCCCAGCTCTCTAACTTCCTGTCGTCCCTTGGCCTTCGAATATCTTTTCGTACTCCTTCACCATCAGCCCGCATCCTGAACCCACCCGCCGCCGTCACCACAGACAAATATTCCCAATCCGGAGTTTACCGCCTGAATTGTGCGTTTTGCGACAGATTTTATGTAGGATTATCGACCCGCAATTTTGCAGTACGATTCAAAGAACACTTTGATTCATATAGAAAACGAGATCGTACTTCCCACTACGCAAACCACCTCGAAGATTCCGGACACGCTTTAAAGACGCAAGAAGATGTTATGTCTGTCCTACATATCTGCAATAAGCCAGAAAAAACTGCTACCCTCGAAGCGATCGAGATATTCAAGGCCAAGAAGTCCTCCCCCCACCTGCTTCTCAATTATCAAACAGACTTTAATGTATATGCAATACTTAACTCTTTATCCGACCTATTATGATCCCCTTTTTTCTCGCTTTCTTTATTATGGTTTTTGTTTTCCTTTGCATTTTGTTATTTCTTGCCTGTTTATTTTTCTGTAAATCCTCTTGTCCCCAGACAACCGGATAAGTTCTCTTTTCGGTCCGCGTAAACGCGCACCATCCCTTTGTATATTTTCTTTTTGTATAATTTTTAAAAAATTAGCGTTTACCCCCCCCCCCTTTTTTTCTATTGGCCTTTTATTTCAAAATCTGTGTTTTTTCTATTTATCCTGTTGGCCATTATTTCCTCTTTATTTCTTTTGTAACCTATTGGTTCATGTATATGCATAATTTGTACCACTGTTCTGTATATAAAGGCTTGCATGCCTCTTGCTGTGTATATCCTTGACAAAGCCGGGAATAAATGGCGAAACTAGTTGGAACTCCTGATGTCCCTCTGTTATACTGTAAGGCCACCACCTGTTTAAAATATATTTTTACGAAATGTTTGGATCTGCTGTGCTACGAAATTAGCTAGGTGATAACCTCGGCATGGCTCGGCATTTTTTTTTGATTTAAATTTTGAAGTATCTTAAAAATCAACACATGAAAAATCTTAAAATTATTACAGTAAAAATTCTTGATGAAAATTTGAAAAAAAATTTTTAAAAGCTCAGTAAACTGCAATGGACGGGCCTCTCCAAAGATGCCACTGCTAGTCTAAATAACTTCTTACTCGCGTAATCTTCCTTTAGGTGTATACTTGATGTTGTTGCAATTCCCTTTCTTCTCTCGATGTCTTGAATCAAAACTTAGCCATTCGTCTTTGTGTAGTCTAGCATTCGCCGATTCTTCTATTTATTTGCTTGCCATTTCTTCAATACAGTATGCAGCTAAAGGGGGGGGGGTTCTAAAAATTGACGTGTCGACTACTATGGTCCTTTTGAGCCTTTTACACAAGTTATATCTGTACGCAGCCCGGGACAAACACAAACATCTATGCCCACCGCGGGAATCGAACCCGCAGGCAGGCGGACTCGAGAACTAGAAAGCCTATGCCCTAGCCCTTTTGGCCACCTGGCCGGCTGGAGCTAAAGGACTGCTTCCTCTGTCGTCTGTCCACTCTTTCTCAATACTCTGCTAACTCTCCATTAGCTCCAGTTACTGATCATTTTTTAAGATTTTCAAGAAATTGTTAAATACTAAGAACTCTCTTTTCTAAGAAAAGCCTGAATGATAGGAATTCTATGCATTGTTACAAATAAAAATTTTTCTATACTAAACAAACTTTCCCTTGCATTGTTGGTTGAGGTATATATTGTTGATTCTTGCATAGTGTTAACGCTTTGCGTGTTGATACCATTGTTGATACCTATTGTTGCACTAACATTTCCTTGCATAGTTGGTCATGAGATATATATTGTTGGTCCGTGCAGAGTGTTTGTGAATTGCATGTTTATACCATTGTTATGTATTGTTGCACAAACTTTGCCTTCCATTGTTGGTCATGATATATTTCTAATTAATATGCCTTGCCATAACCATGAATATTGATTTTTTATCAACTATCACTATTTTTTGGAAATCTGTGGTAGACAATGACCTTCCTCATAATTTGAAGGTCAAGTATGACCTTCCTCATAAATTTCATTAAGACCGGAATAAAACTGTAGATTTGTATAAGAAACAAACAAGGACACCCACAAACCCACCCACAAATATCCTTCTTTATATATAAAACTACCAGAAAACCCGGCATTGCCCGGGATAATTACACTTGATGTTGTTGCAATTTCCTTTCTTCTTTCGATGGCTTGAAGCAAAATTGGCCATTCATCACTTTGTGTAGTCTAGCGGTCACTGATTCTTCTATTTACTTGCTTACCATTTGCTCAATATAGCACGGAGCTAAAGGAGTGCTTCCTCTATCGTCTTTCACTCTATCTCAATAGTCTGCTAACTCATTATCTCTAGTTACTAATCATTTTTAAAGATTTTCAAGAAATTTTTAAGTACTAAGAATTCTCTTTTCTAAGAAAGCCTGAATAACAGGAATTCTATGCATGGAATTCTATATTGCACAAACTTTGCTTGAATTGTTGGTCATGAGATATATATTGTTGATCTCTGCATAGTGTTGGTGCATTGCGTGTTGACACCATTGTTGATACCTATTGTTGCACAAACATTTATTTGCATTGTTGGTTATGAGATATTTCACATTAATATGCCCTGCCATAACCATGAATAATTTTTTATCAATAATTATTATTTTTTCGAAATCTGAGGTAGACAGTGACCTTCCTCATGCTTTGAAGGTCATGTATGCGAAATTTTATCAAGATCGGAATAAAACTGTAGATTTGTAAAAAAAACAACAAACAAACCCACAAACACTCTGTCGTCTGTCCACTCTTTCTCAATAGTCTGCTAACTCTCCATTATCCCCAGTTACTTATCTTTTTTAAAGATTTTCAAGAAATTGTTAAGTACTAAGAACTCTCTTTTCTGAGAAAAGCCTGAATAACAGGAATTCTATGTATTGTTACAAATTGAAACTCATCCTTATTGCATCATCATTTTATGTTCATTGTTATAATTCTTGGAAAGCTTGCTTTAACATTGCATCACCAACCAACCAATTTATCCCAATAATAACCAAACATATAATAACGGGACTCTCTAAATCACTGTCCACGTAGTTAAATTCAGCTTCCCTAAAAATCAATGTACCGTGTGTTCCAAATGTGTTACATTTTTTCATGAAACTAATAATTGCCGTGACGGATTCTTATGATTCGTGATTCTTATGAAAGCAATGAACTGCTAGAAAGCAAACACTGAAAATGTCGTTAACAATGGAAGAACGTCGTTAAAACACAAATTGTTATCGAAGAATTGTTATACAAAGTTTCCTGAAACAAAGTAAAACAATCTAACATACTTTTGGGTCACCCAGTGTAACGTGTGAGATATTTGAGTAGGAGCAGATAAGCGCAGTGGAATAAAACTACACGCACAGTGAAGGAAATAAATAACAGTAATCATTTATATACCAAATACCAAATAACAAAAACAAAAAAGCGATAATGAATAAATGGTAAATGACAGCCCTAAATGCTGCAATCAAATATATCAAGCATATCAAACTTCTAAGTCTATGAAATTCTTACATAGCTAAGAACCACCTACACATACAACAAAATACGATCAAATCTCAAAATCGTAACTACAGGAATATTGCTAGGATTTCCTAACCAAATGTATTCACTTAAACTAGCAATAAGATGCGACACCTACACAATAATTCGCATTATTAATAATTACTACAGCATAACATTCTTACTGGAATATGACATCTAACTAACCCACAACTACTATAGCATATACCTAAATCTATGCATAAATCCAACACAATAGCACTAATTTAAAAATCTATGAATCATGTATACCGTTAACAAAATATTCAGATCAGAATATGAAGTAACAAAGAGTCAATGATAAATTCATGACATGCAAGTCACAGTCCAGTCCGGAATAATTTTGAAAATAGTCTCTTATATTAAAAGACAAATTCACATTCGCTATTACTCAAGTTCAGAATATAGTCTTATAGCTACTCAGCATTAATCCCCAGCTCATGCACTGGAATAAGAATAACTACCCCTTAATGCAACAAACATTGACACTTATTCATGACACTTATTTATTAAGTTTAGACATGAAAATTTTCGTGAACTTTTATACTAGCTAAATCTAAAGGGGGCTCGCACATAACGACAGAACATTAGGAAAATGTATTGTTCCCCTTATTTAACGCTGAGCCAATGCGAAACCCAGACAAAAAAAATACGCAGACATGCCACATGGCCACAAACACCTAACGTTTGACGAACTGCAAAGTTCACAATGCAAAAATTCCATTAACGACAATTTAGTCACATGGCATTGCTGCCCACAACGTATTGAACACTTACTAAATAAGCTGCACATTCAGCGACTGTGCTGTGGAGAATTCGCGATATTTCGGCCACGCAATGCTGTCGAAGCAAAATCCTGCTTCCGCCGTTTGTCTGCCACGCCAACCAAACCTCCGCCGTTCGTCTGTTATGCCGACCAAGCCTCCGTCGAATTGCCTTCACTTCACGACTAGTTCACCTCTTTTGATATGGTCGCATTCACTCGCCAGCCTCCTCGTGAGGGCGGGGAACGTTTCCTTCCATCCTCCTATCTCGCCGCCCAGTAAAGCTCTCTCCCTCAGTTGCGTGGATTGCCATCGGCATTCACCGCAGGAGCTCCGAACACCTCCTTCCTTGTCGCTCTCCACTTTCCCTTTTCTTTTCCAATTTTGACCTCTGCGCTCCAATCCCGTTGCTCGTCCTCATTGGCCGGTGGGTGTTTTGATAAATTGACGCCGTCGCTGATGTCGCTCCGCTGCTCTCTCTGAATGGAAAAATACTCTGGTACTGAAACGCACGATTCCAACATCGGAATTCTCGATAGATGCTGAATTCCGTGATACTCTCGCCGGCCTCAACCGCAGATTTTCCTGCGTGTTAATGGTGTCTGCGGCATTCGACTTTAAAAAAGCTCTCCCTCGAGTACTCTCGTCCCTGTCGATCTCAGTATGAGGGTCTCTCTGCGCACCTTTAGAAGCAATTTCATTGGCTTTATGTTCCCTGAAAACCAGCGTATGGTGCCTAACAATATCAACTCGCTGCTTTCTCTTCTCAATGTTGCACACCTTTACTTCTCTGCTTCCTTTTCTGATGCTGCGCACTTCTTAATCTTGGCTTTCATTCAAACTCTGTCGCTCAACTCCTTATTTTCTATTTTTCCTTTTTCTTTGCTTATTACAATGTAATGCTTTTTTCTTTGCGTATTCGCCACTATCTCGCATCTCCCAATGCGAATCCTTTTTTTTATGTTTATTCTTATGAATACAATTAATCTTCCTAATATCCGGTGTACCTAGCCTGGGCCGGGGGGCGCTGGTACTCTTTCCTACACTTCCTATTCTCATCTTTCCATTGAATCACTTTCTATTTGAAGATGGGTTAAAGCATTGAGTCTGCTTTTGTTGAGCAATCATCAGCTCCTCATTATTTTTGTCCGCCTTTGTTTGCCAATCAACCAATTTTTCTTCTAAAATTTGTTACTTTCTGTTGTGACTGCATCACGGCTTTGGTTAACTGGGCTATGCAATTTTCTTTTCCTTGCAATAACTTCCGCATCCGCCTTATGTCTTTATCAACTTCTCCTGAGACAATAACTTTCCGTTCCTTAGTCTCCTCTAGGCAGGTAGTCTGAAGTAGTTCTTCGCTTCTTGGACCGTCTATAACTATATTTTTACTTGCTTGCACAAAAGAGCTCAGGTAATTACCATCCTTTCCTGCACTCCGTTTCTTTGTCCGACTTCTTTCTATTATTCGTCATAATTCCGGTACATCATATTAGGATGACGTTGCGCATATGAAGTAGCACTGGGTTGCCAACATACGCAACGATTTTAAATTGTTGAACCATTACAGCCTCTCCGACTGTAATCTCAACGCCATGATGCTTGTCTGCGAAGACGTGCTGAACAAGTCTTGGCTTCTGTTTTCATGAAGACTAACATTACCTTTGGTTGCTGGTGGGTATCCCATTAAGTTTTTAACCAGCTTTCGTCCATTTGGTCCATAAGTAGCTCTACTACTAGTTGGGTGAACAAGTATTTGTCAGTCGCCTTTAATTTTAAAAGTTCTTTATAGCGGTCTATTTGACAGTTTAATTCCACGCACTGCAGTTCTTGCATGACCTTATCACATTCCCGCAATAGCTGGTGTAGGTCCGCAATGTCCCAATGACTGAGGGCGCTTACGGTCCCTTGAACCATTAGATTTGTATAGGCGTTTCGTGATGCCGAGTTCTCTTTTGAATCTCTTCTTACCTCGTTAGCAGTCTCCATTTTGCTCTCTTGCTTCCGCTTACTATAGATGTGGTCTGACATCTCTCCCTTGTTGATGTCTGCTTGAAGATTCCGTATCCGGAAGTACTTTGTGTCCTCGAGACTGTCTTGGGTTAACAGCTTTTCAGCGACCTCCATTGCTTCCTCCAGATATGATGGACTTTCATTTTCAATTTGCTCCTTGACATCTTTCCCAAATGCCCGAGCATAAAGTGCCACCTTACCTTACCTTCTGGTCCGCTATGCTTTTCTACACTCTGTTGAACGCCTTGATATTGTCGCCTTTGTACGCTGTCCTTTGTAACCACTCAATTAGATCCTCATCCGACCGTTTACATCTCTCCTCACGTTGACTGACCTTTATGAACAATATTCTGTTCGTCCTTTGTGGATACATCTGCAGTCAAACACTGACGACACACTTCTCACTAACCGATGTCGTACCACCGAAACACCACCACTTGCCACCCACTGCACACACCCTCACACTGTCACAGCTAGAAAGCACCACTAAAATCCCCACACACGGTTGCCGCACGTTGTAACAACAAATATCACTAAATTCACCAATGCACAATAAAGTAGTATAAATGCTGAAAGCACTTAATAGAATACTCATACACTTTGGGTATAAAGCACCACTCCTAAGAAGCACACTAATTTTCGTATCTCTGTTAAATACTCCGAAACTTGGCACACTAACACTCTAGTAGCATTCACTTGAGCATCGGAAGCCCCACCATTGAACACACCACACACAAGAAAAAAAAAACTTTATTGGACCTGTGGTCGTACCTCTCGGGTACTGTGCACCACTATTTTTCTTTTCTTATTTTTTTTTCTTAACCCACTTCTGTAAATCGAAATCGTCACATAAAACACTAAAGCACCACACAATCTTGACCAACACCCTCTGATGACACTAGCCTAATTAACTTCTTGACTGTATGTGCGCTATTATATTCACACTTGTATATCTGTAGGCACAATCTCACTTGCGCTGTCACCATTCCACGTTTATGATGCACAAATAAATAGCTAGGCCCGTGATCTCACCACTCTGATACCACGTACCGTCACTGTAACGTGTAAAATATTTGAGTAGGAGCAGATAAGCGCAGTGGAATAAAACTACATGCACAGTGATGGAAATAAATAACAGTAATAATTTATTAAATACCAAAAACAAAAAACCTATAAAGAATAAATGGTAAATGACAGCAACTAAACGCTGCAATCAGATAAATCAAGTATATCAAACTTCTAAGTCTATGAAATTCTTACATTGCTACGAATCACCTACATATATCAAATCTCAAAATCGTAACTACAGGAATATTGCTAGGATAAATCTATGCATAAATCCAACACAATAGCACTAATTTAAAAATCTATAAATCATGAATACCGTTAACAAAATATTCAGATTAGAATTTGAAGTAACAAAGAGTCAATGATAAATTCATGACATGCAAGTCACAGTCCAGTCCGGAATAATTTTGAAAATAGTCTCTTATATTGAAACACAAATTCACATTCGCTATTAGTCAAGTTCAGAATATAGTCTTATAGCTACTCAGCATTAATTCCCAGCTCACGCACTGGAATATGAATAACTACCCCTTAATGCAACAAACATTGACACTTATTCGTGACACTTATTTACTAAGTTTGGACATAAAAATTTTCGTGAACTTTTATACTAGCTAAATCTAAAGGGGGCTCGCACCTAATGACAGAACATTAAGAAAATGTATCGTTCCCCTTATTTAACGCTGAGCCAGTGCGAAACCCAGTTGACATAAAAAATACGCAGACATGCCATATGGCCACAAACATCTAACGTTTGACGAACTGCAAAGTTCACGATACAACAATTCCATAAACGACAATTTAGTCAACATGGCATTGCTGCCCACAACGTATTGAACACTTACTAAATAAGCTGCACATTCAGCGACAGTCCTGTGGAGAATTCTCGGTGTTTCGGCCACGCAATGCTGTCGAAGCAAAATGCTGCTTCCGCCGTTTGTCTGCCACGCCGACCAAGCCTCTGCCGAATTGCCTTCACTGCACGACTCGTTCACCTATATCGATACGGTAGCATTCACTCGCCAGCCTCCTTGTGAAGCTCTCTCCCTCGGCTGCTTGGATTGCCATCGGCATTCACCGCAGGAGCTCCGAACACCTCCTTCGTTGTCGCTCTCCACTTGCCCTTTTCTCTTCCAATTTTGAGCTCTACGCTCCAATCCCGTCGCTCGTCCTCATTGGCCGGTGGGTGTTGACGAAATTGACGCCATCGCTGACGTTGCTCCGCTGCTCTCTCTGAATGGAAAAATACTCGGGTACGGAAACGCACGATTCCAACATCAGAATTCACGATAGATGCCGAATTCCGTGACACCCGGTATTTATCCTCTTGAGATTACTACTAAGGTAATTAATCCATTTTTAAAGTAAAACGTGGCAGCCCAACGACAATTTTCGAATTATTCGTCGAAATGAAAGGACCACAGGCATTATTAGATCTGACAAGCTCTTATTAGATCTTATGAGTTTTTTTACGTATTTAAAGTATTTTTTTTATATAAGCTACGGGCAAATTGACTGGCACAACATAATACAATGGATAAGGGTAAATAAATTTCTTCTACTTTGCTTTTTTGGTTCGATGTTAAATAAATCTAGTAAAACTTAACTCATTTTTTTTGTTGGGAGGACTAAAAAAATAAATTTAGGGAGTAAAATAAAAGAGACATGTATAAAAACGTGATACGGTAAACAAAAGTTTATTTGCCTAACGCGTTTCGATTATCATCTTCGGAGGCTATCCTGATACAAATTTGAACTGGGAATCCATGCTCCTTTTATGTTAATAGTGATAGTGGACCTATTAGAGTGCTTCTCCAATATGCCGATCTATTGGGGGCTCTTCCGCCCTGTTGTTCATCTTCCATTCTTACTTGATAAGGAAGAAGGCTGTCATTAATTCTTGGACTGCTCTATAAGCAGAAAAGGACACTGACATTGAATTTGCACCCACCGCAATTATGGATCGGCAACAATAAATTCGAATGCTCTTGCTAACAAAGATAGCTAACAAAGTTCTCTTATCCCAATTGAAGGTCATCATTCATAACCTACGTGAGTATTACTAAACAAACATGTGTCAAGTTCCACTCAAGCAAATTATAAAGCAAGTGATTAAATTATTTCAACAATCATTTGTAACATTTGCCAGGTTGTCTCCTAGCCATATGAAATGACGCAAATTTTGTGGGGAAAGCATCACGTTGCTGAACTAGTGAGATCAGAGGGATTGCAACAACTATCGAGGCATTTCTTTGCTTAGCATTCCTGGGATAGTGTACGCTAAGTGTCTGGGGAAGAGAGGTCGGGAAATAGTCGCCTACAAATTGTCGGGGGAGCTGTGTGGTTTCCGACCTGGCCGAAGCATGATGGATCACATCTTTGCTCTAAGGCAAATCTGTGAGAAATCCTAGGAGTATGCAAAACTCACATGTTCTCGTTTATTTATGGTTGGATGCCTCCACCATTTGGTTTCCATCTCATGTTACATTGCAATTATGTTTAGAAAAAGTACAAACAAATTTCTTGCGTAATCTTTTCAAACTCTTTCATCTTACATCTTTGAATAATAGTAGTCACATAACTAATACTTATCTTCTAAAATATTTTACATGTGATAAACTATCTAAGAGAAGGTTTATATTTGATGTTTGCTATTTATTTAAGCTCTATCATAATATCATTTACTCTTCTAAATTTCTTAATATCGGCCTCGGTGGCTCCGTGGTTGCGTGATCGCCTCTGATCCCGAGGACGCGGGTTCGATCCCGGCCGAGGACGATGAGGATTTTTTCAGGGGGAAAATCCGGAGATCAAGCACTTCCTTCAGAAGGGAAGTAAAGCCGTTGGTCCCGTGTAGTCGTTTGCTGGCTACACGTTAAAGAACCCTTGCGAGGCAAAATTTGCGGCCCCTATAACGCCGTCCTGAAATGACCATAGCAGTTGATAAGGACGTTAATGCCAAACAAACCAAACCAAATTTCTTAATTATGTCCAATTACGTGTACTCAAGCTCAATTCCCGAAACAATGAAAATTTTTATTTACCGTTACTAAAGAAAACAATTGTAAATAATTTACCCTTCTATAGAATGTTTAAATTATGCAATATTATATCCACTCTGATTGATATCAAAGCAATGAATTATATCCATTTCAAAATAATTGTTATTGAAAATATATCACTCATCTTAAATCTTGACTATTTTTCTTTGATTACAATTTTTTTCATATTAATATTTTCATTTTTATATAATTTGGTATAATTTTATTTTACTTTAATTTTTTCTTTAATTGTAATTTCTTAGCTGTAAGCTGCCACTGAGCACCCAGCCTGTTGCTTACAATTTTAAAAAATCTAACGTAATGTAACACCAGGGGGAAATAAACTGTAAAGTCAAACCCACTGTTGTTTCCCAACAGGCCAGAAGCTCAAAACGGGGTTAATAAAAAACATTTAAAAGATAATATAATAATAGTTTATAAAAAGACAAGGACAACAATAATACTGATAATATAATTGTTAATAAAATAATGCATTAATAATGATAATAAAATAATAATAATAATAATAATAATAATAATAATAATAATAATAATAATAATGTAGCAACAAAAGGGGACCAACCGACCAGATGTTGAAGCCACCTGTTGCCCCCAACAGGCCGGAGCCCAAAACGGTTTGATGAAAAACACACATAATATAACCATTTAATAAAAGTAAAAAAGAGAGAAAGAAAAGAAATAATAATAATAATAATTCAATTTCAATTTCAATTCAATTTTATTCGATTCAAACAAAAAGATTACATAAACTGTAATCATAATGCCTTTCCCTAAATAATGTTTTAGCTTGTATGGAAGTTTAAACTATTTTTGACAAACAATATAACTTAAAAACAATTATATTTAAAACAAATATTGTTTTTGTAAATAAAAATTTAAAACAATTATGCAAAAAATTAAAATAATATACACTCTTCTATTGTTCTATACTCTTCTGCTGTTTTTAAAATTAAATATACCCCAATATTCCGAAGCCCATAAGGGCTTGTATGGAAAAATGAGGGCTTATAGCCAAACATACACGTACTAATTATTTTATGGAATGATTGGAAATTAATAACAAATATATAAAACAAACTAAAATACACAGACATATTTAAATCGTCAAAAATTACAAACAGTAACATCTCTTCCTAGAACTTATTCTATATTATATTATTATTCTATATATTCTATATTATTATTATTCTATATATTCTATATTATTATATAAATTATCAATACAAAAGACTAATATATACATTCAAGAAATTTTTATTTAGTAAAAATTAAGCGATAATAATACATAAATATTTAATAATAATTATCTACCAAAATAATATTGGTATATAAAGAAAAAAAATTGTTCATGAATGTTCTTATATCCAAATCTGAGTTTACATTACACTCAAATTATTTTTTGCGTTCTTCCAATATAAAAAACTTGATTTAACCAAATTTTAGGATGTTAACTTAAGTATCCATTCTGGTATATTATTAAATAGGTCTGGGATATAGTAGTGTCTTTCTCGTTTTCCATAATTATTAAAAATATGAGGTACAGTGAGCAAAACATTTATCCGTCCAGCAGCTTAATGCTTAATGAACTGTAAGGGGTGGTTTAACACGAAACCGAAGTGGTTATACAAGAAAACCGAAGTGGTTATACTAGAAACCAGAGCACTGCGACTCTCTGAGTCTATTGTACTATCCCCAATTAACGACTGCCACAGGAAACAGTAGCAGCCGGGACCGACGGCTTAACGTGCCCTCCGAAGCACGGGGGGCGATGGACGTTTCCAGGCGGTCACCCAACCTGTAATTAACCGCGCTCAAGGTTGCTTAACTCCACCAATACGTTAAGAAAGGCGAGACAACCGAGCTACACCTGCCCCCTGTCCAGCAGCTTACATAAACATAAAAACGTTAACATAAATAAAACCAATTAATTTTGAATGAAAATTTACAGTATTTAAACTATATGACATCTGTACTAAATGGATGGATGGGTAGGGATTACTGTACTGAATGGGGAAAGTAAAAATACAGTAGATGATAGGAAACCTTGTAAAAGTAGAGCCAAATAATTATCCGTCCAGGTACGTACTGTAAGCCAAAAAATATTATCTATTATGAAGAAATTAACCAATCACATTCACAACACATTACTTATCAGTATGAATAATATTCGATGTGAAACTTTGCAGAAAAATAAGAAAATAAAGAAATATTCATAGGATTTGAGGGGTAGAGTCATAGCTGGACTAAACGATGGGAAATGTCAGTGTTTAATTGTCAAGGAACTCCAAATTCCACGCTCATCAGTCCATTATATCATCCAAAAGTATCACACAACAGAAGAAATCACAAATAAAATTGTAAGAGGCACCAATAGGAAAATATCAGAACGGGAAGACAGAGAAATTGTAAAATACATTAAAATAGATAGGAAAAAAAATCAGCTGTAGAACTGCGTGCAGAAGTGAAAAACGATCTATACATAATCAATTATTCCTCAAATCATTGAAACAGGTTGCATGAAGCCGGCCTTAAAAGATGCACACCAAAGAAAACGCCCTGCGTCGATCAGAAAAATCGAGTGAGACGCCTGAATTGGGTAAAAGAATATCTAAACAAGGACAAAATTTTTTTGGAACAAAATTGCGTGGTCAGATGAAAGCAAATTTAAATTATTTGGCTCAGGTGGCTATAACAAAGTTAGAGAATACCTGGTGAAGCTTATAGACTGAAGTGGTTGAACCCAGCAGTGAAGCATGGAGGAGCAAGTGTCATGGTATGGGGCTGCATGCCAGCTACAGGAGTGGGACATCTAGAATTTATCGATGGCATCATGGACCAACATCAGTACAGAGAAGTTCTTGATAAGAATCTCCATGATTCTGCAAGTAAATTGGGATTGAGAAGAAGTTTTAATTTTAGCAGGACTCGTATGCTAAACATACAGCTCATTCTGTGAAAGAATTCCTCAAATCCTCAGAAACCTCTTCCCTATCACTTTTCCGTATAAAGATTTTTCCCTATTTTACCCATACGTATTTCCAATTTCTTTCCTTAGCCGTCTGTTTCACTCTGAGCAGGAGTGAACGATTTGCATTTGTTAGATTTTCATTAATAAAAATATCTTTTAGTTGATTGTTATCCCGTGCCATTTCTCGTAATTTTTTTTTACCAATCATGAAATTTTGGGTGTCTTTTATGTTTGTAAATTTAACCATTGTTATTTTAGTCTTTCCTATTGCGATGGGATAGGCCGTACTTACATTTTCTTTTGCAAAATCAATATTTAAAATCTTTGCTAATTCCTCAATTTTAGAGATAATTTCATCATTTGACTTATATTTTAGGCCTGTGATTTCTATATTTTTTAAACATTTATCTTGTTCTAGATTATTTATGCGTATAGCTAAGTCTTCATTCATTATTTTAATATTCTCCTTTTCTGACTGTAATTTGGTATTATCATTTTCTAATTTTATCAACTTATACTCAAGAATTTTTTGCTTTTTTTCAATATCATCATATTTTTCTATTAAGAAATTTAGGCTCTATATTATCTCATTTGCTTCACTAGTTATTTTTTCTATGCCTATTTTCAAGTCTAGTACCACATATTTTAACGGTAGTAGTTGATCAATCTTTTCATGTATTGTTTGCAAACTCTTCATTTGATTTAACATACTGGTCCCGTTTTCTTCCTCTTCATTCATTGAGCGCTTGGTTGTTATCTCTCCTGAAAGCAGGTACAGCTCTATTTTGTTTGTTGCCACGACAGGTTGCACATTTCCATGAATCTTTTTTTGTTGTGCCATTCCTCGCCATGTTGATTCCGCTAGTGAACATCCATAGTGCATACCATTTTTGCAAATTGAGCAAATAGGGTAATCTCCGTGATCCGGCAGAGACTTTAGACATCTTGGACAATTTTCAGACATACCGACAGTTCGTCACCTCAGAGTTGGATCATCAAATAAACGAAGGGAAAAAAACTATCACTTATCAATTTTCCACGGTATCTCTTCAGTAAAAAAAAAATAATAAAAAAATAATACTAATAATAATAATAATAATTTATAATGATCATCTAATAATTAAGGTCGCTTATTATCATCGCTACGCTGGCAATAACAGTTATGTCTCTAAACCAGAAACTTTGTTAAAGTACCAAAAGTAAACAACTAAAAATTAATCTATAAGGGTCGTAGAAATGAAAACGAAACTTTGTGTGAGAAAAAAAAAGACGACGTGTAGGATAGTAAGTTTTTGTTTTCAAGTATTGCGAAACCCAACGTGCAGATTGAACAATAGGTTGCAAGTGTTGCATCACGTGAGAAAGAACGATAGCTCGCGCTTCGAAGCTCTACGCGTGATCGCTTCGTCAAAACAACAAAATGGATTCAACGAAACAGAACAGAGAGCAGTAATTCGTTTTTTTGGCATGTGAAGGAGCTTCAGTTTCTGAAATTCATCGTCATATGCAGAATGTCTATAGAAAT
Source organism: Rhysida immarginata (assembly GCA_023313115.1). Lineage (NCBI taxonomy): Eukaryota > Metazoa > Arthropoda > Chilopoda > Scolopendromorpha > Scolopendridae > Rhysida > Rhysida immarginata. The sequence goes on from JAHWFO010007444.1 coordinate 169,348, forward strand.
GACTGCCTAGCCTTCACTCGTGTCTGGGCATGGAGCAAGAGGTTTTCTGAGGGACGGTCATCAATGCAAGATGATCAACACCTGGACAAGCAAACCGCGCCATCAAGGATGATTCCAAAGCCAAAAGTGACGCTGTCTTAAAGGAAAACAAGAGTGGCAATCGATGTCGTGGTTGCTAAAACTGACCTTAGTCGTGGAACTGTTCAGTCCATTATCAGGAACGATCTGTACTACAGAAAAATCAGTGCACAATGGGTCCCGCATCATTTGATATCAAACAACTTAGAGTTCGAATGGCCATATCCTTTCAACATTTGACTCGCTATGAACAGGAAGGAGAGAGTTTTCTCGATAGAATCGTTACAGGGGATGACACTTGGTGCTTCCTTTTCCAGCCCAAAAGCAAACGTCAAAGTTGTCAATGGGAGCATTATGGATCTCCACCTCCGAAAATATCACTGCCATGAAGACACCACCCCCGAACATATCACTGATCAGTGATGTTGACCGTGCTTTTTGAACGCAAAGGCTCGATTTTACTGTACTTTCTTGAAAAAGGCGCTACAGTTAACGCAGCACGATATGGGGAAACATTGAAGACACTGCGCGCGGCCATCAAATGCAAGCGTCCTGAACTTCTTACAGAAGGAGTGCTTCTTCTCCACGACAACGCGCGTCCTCACACCTCAAGAACAACGGTAGACCTCATCAAAAATTCAACTGGGAAGCAATGCAGCATCCACCTTACAGCCCTGACTTATTCCCATGTGACTTTCACGTATTTGGGGATCTCAAGAAATATCTGAAAGGCCGCAGGTTTCAGTCGGAAAAGGTTTTGGAATGGTTCCACACACAACTGAAAGACTTCTTCCATAAAGGAATTACATGCCTTATTACACAGTGGATAAATGCCTTAACGCATTTGGAGAGTATTTAAAATTCCTTGTATACTCTTTGGATAAAAAAATAATTTCGTTTTCATTTGTACGACCCTTATAAATAGAGAAAATCTGTTTTTATGCTGGACCGATTATACTAATCAATCGGTTTCCAGCCAAGGTTTAAAAACTTGAGCATTAGTTTTAAAAAACTGAGTATTCAATCTCATACCAGTGCGACATGTCCTCGAATGCCATTTTAGTCCTACTTCCTCCAAAAGATCGGTAATAACAAGGTTACCCGAAAAAACGCTATAAAACAGATGTTTTAGCCTTTTTTCAACTTGATTTATATTTTATATTTTTTTGGATAACAAGAATTTTTTGGACAAAAACCTAAGCCAACTATTTATCTTTGTTTCAAGTTTGTTATTAATAACACCTAATGGAGCATACCAAATTTCGATCGCAAAATTGATAATAGGAAGAACCAGAGCCCCAAAGAGCTTTATGAAAGTCATGGGGTTATTAAAAAGTTGGATAGTCTTTTAAAAAGCCCTATTAACTTAGAGATCTTAAATATTACTTTATTATAATGTTCATTAAACGTTCCACTTTTACTATAATAAACACCCATATCCTGGATATGTTTTACCTTCAATATTAGACTGCCCAATTCGACATTCAAGTAAGACGGGATTACTCTTTTTTGAAATGGTAACCTGATGTGTCTTTTTTACATTTGGGTTCATAGAATTCATTTCCGTCCATTTCATACAATTATTTATTTGATTTTGAAGTTCATATGCATCTACAATCGAATTTGTGACATGTGATGTCAGTGGTTTTAGTTGTATTATTTTTCTTTGTTGTTGCCATTATTTTCATAATTTTTTTTTAAAAGTAATCCAAATGAATATGATTTACAATGAATATGATTTTTTTGTTGCCGTGTTTATAATAATAAGATACATTTCTTGTAACGATCTTTTAAAATTTATCGGCAACAATAAGTTTCCTTTTTGGGTTAGCATTGTTGGGTGAGACGGAATTCCCAGAATCTCAGTGATGCTGGCTCAATAGGAATGTTGATTGTTGCGTTTTAAAATGTTTTTTTTGGAATAAAAAATGTAAATAAAAAAGATGAGAAATAACTTCTGTCTTGGAGAAGGCAGGTGACTTTCAGGGGAGCAGCGAACAACATGGCAGTTAAGTTTTTTTTTAGTTCTCTTAACATTTAATCATGGTTGTTAATGTTCTCTCCCCTCATCTAAACAAAAGTCAAGTTCGGTGATATTACTCCCAAAAAGAAATAAACAGTTTAAAGGCTAATGGAACCAGACTTTTGTTGTCAAGAGCGACTTAGGTCGTTTAAGGAACGTTAACGATGTTTGGTCCAGTGTTCAACAGTAGCCAAGATCGAATCTTCCCCTACGTGTGTTGCAGTGAAGCGGCAATGACCAACTATCGTCGGCGTGGGGCGTTAAGAAAAGAAGATTGGTGAGTGTTGAAATAGTTATTTTTGACGGGACCCTGGGAACGTTGGCGAAGTAAATGCGTGCCTTCAAACAATTGAACTTGCGAATATAGCCCAATTGGAAGAATCCAGAAGCTAGGCTGAGGAATTAGACATTAAAAATGAGCTCAGTTTTAAATGAACTGAAGAGATATATTCCTTATGGAATCCCATTTGTTTTTGGAATATTAGTTACCTTTTACTAGTTAGTAAAATATGTTCTGAGTGTAAGGTGGCACAAGGGATCCGCTGTTAATAATTAAGTTGGAAATGGTATATTGGATATTGTTTTGGCATTTTTAGCACTGGTCCTTCAAATGAGTAGAAATAATAGGAATAGTGATTGTTGGTCTTAGCTTGACAGGAAGGGTTAATGTGGCCTCCCTTCTAATTGTTTTAAAAAAAAAAGTTGCACTCGACGTTTTCATGTACGTCAATGATCCGTAATATGTCACAAGGGAACGCAATCTCATTCCATTAACAGGCTCTGGGGTACCAGTGTTATGCATACACATGTAATGACAATATCAGTTATTTAAGAGCGAACCTTGCAAAGCCACAGGCAGATCAGAAGTGAGAGTACACTGCCAAGGGGAGGAGGAATGTATTATTAGGAATAAGATACAGATTAATTTAGCAGGGGCCCCTAGTAAATATAATGTCTGATTTGTTGAATAATTGGTAGTAATAAGGTACAAGATAATGAATAAATAATGGCAACATAACTCAAGGTGTAATGGCATTTATTTCAAAATGTGTCGCGGCTAAATCCGTAACAGGTCCCAAGAACCAGTGATCGTGTCAAGGTGAGTGAGAAGGTTACATTTTGGAACCCCATAATAATAGAACCTCCCCCCCCCCTTGGCAGGTCACAAATTAATACTTTTAAAAATTTTGACATCATCTGCGTAAACTAAAAGATTTACCCATTCTATGTTCACATAACAGTCCAGGTCAATTATAAACAGATTAAACAACAAAGGTCCCAAAGGGGAACCTTGCGGGGTTCCACTAAAAGTTGTATATTGATCCGATAAATTGTCCCTAAACTTAATCCTAAAGCTACGACTATATTTTTTATAAGATCAGACGCTTTTTCATTTAGACCTAAAGCCATAAGTTTAGAAAGGTGTCGATGTTGTTGAACAAATGCTTTCGATAGGTCAAAGTATCACGGTCTTTATTTATGCTGGGAAAGGTCAAGGACCTTCAGTTATCACTTATCCCCCCAGAGGCTAGCATAAGTCGAAAACAGTGAAAATGCGAGAGCTTTAAATTCTATTAAAAATTTTAATAGATTCATTGCGGTAATATGTTACAATGTATTTAAAGAAAAGTATGAGTAACTTTAAAAGTCCCTTGGGACCATACATTTGTAGGCTTCAGGCCCCTCCGGGGCTGCGTTACAATCTTTAAGGGAGTGTCCAGGTTCCGTTAAGGGAGTGTTCAGGTTCCGTTAAGGGAATGTCCAGGTTCCGTTGCTTGGGGATTAGCCAGTGGCCCTTGAGATGAAGCTGGGAGAGAAAGTTGATAGTCGGTATTGGATTCCTGACGCAGTTAACACGGAGCACGTCGACCCAGTCGCGTTAGAGAGCACAAGGAGCACTGTGCGGTTTCTGTAAGAATGGAAACAAGCACAGGTAAGTATTTTGTCCGGCGTTTTAATAGTTAAACATCGTCGGTCCTCCCGAGCGAGTTCCGATTTATTTTTCCTAACCGAAGCTATCACTAATAATTAAGAATAATAGCACTTAACACTGAGACGGTAAATATCAAACAAAGTTTACAGGGCATTAACTTATCTTCTAGTTTGACTTACAGGATAGGCTGACCGTCGAAGCCAAGCGCGATACGCGGCTTAAGTACTCAGCGCGGTCGCGACTTGCAATGTGTTGCTTGGCGGTAGATCCTATCCGTTCCGTACTCGGCCTGGCTACTGGCGTCACTGGCTCTGGATTACAAGTCTCGTGGCCATTTGGCTGGCGTGGTTCGATGCCCTTATTGAGTGCTGGCGGCGGAACCGATTCGTCCTCTTCGCTTTCGGCTGTCTCTGGGGCGGGCAGCCTGCGAGTCTTCCGGTAGTGTTCCGTCTGCTGGGAAAGTAACTCCGAACTGACTCCTGAGGTGTCCTCCACGGTAGGCCGGGTTCCTTCTTCCGGCTCTTTGTCGTGCTTCTGTAACACCTTCCCTGGCTGGGTGCGATCCCCTCTATTCATCAGACGCTTCTCCAGACAGAAGACTTCTATAGTCGGTTCACAATGCACGTCTATAAGATTCAAAACATTGTTGGGATTAACATTTGATAACCTATAAGTCCATGCACTTGCCTAAGGTAAGGGTTGCCTTCGTTCGTGATTATTTGGTGGATGAAAAGTATTCCTGATCCGTTCACTCTTTCGATGACGTGTCCGGGTCTGTCTCGGGGAATTCGGCTGCTGGATCCGTAGCCTCGGTATTCCTCCTTCATGCGATGGCCCGAGCTTCTTTGCTTCGCGCTGGTCCCACGGGTCGTTTGCTTTTCACTTCCATTAAATGGCGGATTGCCTGCGAGAGTTCCTCGAATTGATTTATGACAAGAACGGAATATGAAAGGCTGCTAACGATATGCCCAAGTTCCTTGTTCGCCTCCGGCTGGAAAATCTCGTCCATCGAACACAGCTTGGTCTCCAGATCGTCCCTGCTTTCGTTCCGTCTTGATTTGGCCTCGGGAATCTCTCGGTCTTCGGCGCTGGCTGCCTTCGAAATCTTCCCCCCTGATTCCGTGTCTGGGCGGCCTTTTTAATCGCCCTGCTGCTCAGCTCATTATGAATACCACTTCTCTGAGTGAATGGGCGACGAGAATCTTCTTTCTCGAAATTTCGGCACTGTCTAAAATTCTACCTAGAAAGGGGGAAGGAATTCGGCGATTTCTCTGCCCATCTTTTTACTGGCCCCGCTCTCCGTGTCTTAACCTCTGAATTAGCCTTTGTCTGATCACTCTTCTCGGTCGTTCTCCTTCTCGTCCGCGACAAATGATCTGACACAAAAGTAGGTCACGTCCACTTGGCCTCGATCATCAAGTGATCAGCCAGATCTCTAGTAAGCCAAATTGAATTTGTTGAAATTGACCTATTTTAATAAAGCCAGGCATAATCTAATGAAAATAGGATTGAAGATCTCGCGATATTATTGATTCAAAAACTTTTGCCGGAAAAGGTACCAGAGTTATAGGCCTGGTGAGTTTGCCTTATTAGTCTTAGGAATAGGGACGACTAAGTGTTCTTTCAATTAGTTGGGTAAATCGTGGTTTTAAGTATTAAATTATAAACATAGGTCATCTGTTTAAATAAGATATCCAACATTCCTTAAAAATAAAATTTGGAATGCCGTTTGAATTGAACCCCCGAGCACATTTCACATCTTTTTTAATTTCAACACCTGGTCTTCCTTTATAACATCAAAGCAAAATTACTCATATATCACAGAGGTTTTTCTTTGCAAATTCAATTTCTCTTCTATAGAAAGGGGATTTCCCATGTTCTTTGCAGTCACTGATCCCCAACACTATTTAAATTTGTTTTTATTGCTCAGATAATATTCATTATCCGAAGCTCTCTTGGTTCTCCCCAATAACGGATTTGTACATCTCTTTTAAAATAAATAAATAAAATAAAATATTAAAAACATCTATTTTAAAAACTAAACATTATTTATTTGATTTTTTAAATGATGGTTTTACAAGAAAAATAGGACAAGACCCAAAAACCTTGGAATAAAGTAAACTGGACATACTAGTATAGTGGCAAGATCTTAGAAAACAGCTGAAATCTGGGACAGAGACCATACCTTTGTCAAAGTAAAAAATATAGGAAGGGCGTCCTTATCTCTCTTTTTATAGGCAAAAATCTCTTCTATCTCGCCTCCTGTTGTGTCTGTATCTATGAAGACCTAACGCCCTTATTAAGAGGTTATGGACTGCCCATCAGCAAGCTTATTTCAGCGGTCTCGAAGAACAGATTTGCTCAAATCCGCGTGCTTTCTGGGACATTACCCGGAAGTGTCTAAATTTCAGCAAGTCTAAGCCCCTCCAACTTGAAAACGATGAGTTATTTAAGATCGCTTCTACCTTTACAATGAATAACGATGCTACTCTTGCTTTGGACAATGCCACCCTTATTGAGTACTGGAGTGCCATCAATACAAATATTCAGCTTCAAACAGTATCTGCACAGCAGATTATTTATCGTTCAAAAAAACTTACCGCGTCCAAAGCTTGTACGGCGGTTATAATCCCTGACTGTTTTTAAGGGCCGTTTAAATGGCATGATCGTATCCATTACTCATTTATTCAATATATCTTTTATTATTGGATGTTATCCCATTGCCTGGAAGAACTTACTAATACATCCAATTTCGAAGAAAGCGGAGTCGTCCGTACAAAAAGACTACGGGCCCATTACTATTATATCCTTCCCTGCCAAGTTACTCGAGACCTTGGTTGCGACTTTTTTTCCTGACGCTCAACACAGATTTTGAAACAGTAGAAGTACTAAATCTAACATTGCAATTTTTATGCATTATGTCACGCGTCACTTGGACAACAGGAAACAAGTAGATGCTTTATTTTTGGATTTTGCTAAGGCGTTTGAAAGGTTAATATCTCTTGTCTGCTGACCAAGTTAAACTATGCTGGACTATCAAATAGTGTCATAGATTGGTTCAGTTCAATGTTGAACGGCAGAAGTTTCAGAATGTGTTTCTTAGATCATTCATTTACTGCTTTTCTCATTAAAAGCGGTGTACCGTAGGGTTCTTGCCTTGGTCTTTTATTATTTAACATCTTCGTCGCAGATCATCTCCATGTGATTGCGTCTTACCAACTACCAATTTTGATGTAAAACCATATTATGCCGTAGATGACTGGAGAGATTGCAATAGGTTGCAACAGACACTGTTACGTGTGCATCAATGGGCCAGAGACAACGGTCTGGAATTAAATGCCAGAAAATCTTTCGTCGTCACGTTCAGTCGATCAACAGCGCCTTTTTTATTTAAATATCATGTCAACAACGACGCCCTTACTCGGACCAACGTTATTAGGGATCTCGGAGTGACTTTGTCAGATAACTGTTCTTTCGGTAATCACATTAATGAGATTCATAAGGATATTTCGTGCAGATTAGGTATGATAAAGAGATCTGTACATTTTTTCTCGGGTATTCAGGTCTTTAGTACGTTTATTAAAAGCTTTCGTCATTCTTAAGATAATTTACTGCGCTTGAATCTGGTCCGGCGGCAACGTCCAAGCCCTGAACAAAATTCAGAGCAAATTTCTTAGTTTTGATATCTTCCTGAGCAAGCATCTGAAAAACAACGTAACATTTAGTTCAGAACAATTTTAACGTTCACCGCATCATTGGAAACTGTCTTTTTAACGTATTATTAAGTGTCTATCATGGCAGAATTAACGTTCTTCCGTTACTAACAGATTTTAATTTTCATTCATTAAGGGCGACACGTAAAGGTTATGGTATAATTTCCGTTATTCGATGGAATTCAATGGCATAAACCCCGTTAATAAGTTAGGTAAGAATTATATGGTTACTTTTAATAGAAGAGTTAGTTACATTTAAAGATTTTAATTTATCTGCTGCCAAAGACCATCATGTCCATTTATGTTCTTAATTAATAAATAGCGAAAAATAACAAAGAAAATTCCACAGCCCGAATTCGAACCAGGAACTCTATCAACGCCTCAGCACTAATTCGCTATCAAACATGCCCTATCAGCATAGGTTAAAGCTCGGCTCCTTGTTCGCAAGCCAGGACTATCTTTACTATTAAATGGCGAATATTATTATAAGAATAATTTGAAATTGGTCATTGGGGAATTTTTTACATGCCATTACCTCCGATATCTATCTTCTATATATATAAAGAAGGATGTTTGTGGGTGGGTCTGTTTGTCTGTACGTTTTTTATACAAATCTACAGTTTCATTCCGATCTTGATAAAATTTCGCATACATGACCTTCAAAGCATGAGGAAGGTCACTGTCTACCTCAGATTTCGGAAAAACAATAAATATCGATAAAAAATCGATATTCATGGTTATGGCAAGGCATATTAATGAGAAACATCTCATGACCAACAATGCAAGGCAAAGTTTGTACAACAATAGGTATCAACAATGGTATCAGCACGCAATTCACAAACACACTGCATGAACCAACAATATATATCTCATGACCAACAATGCAAGGCAAAGTTTGTGCAACAATAGGCCCGTTATGTTCGCATCAACAATGGTATCAACGCGCAATTCACCAATAACAATGAGCACAGAATGATGATGTAATGTTAAAGCAATCTTTTCAAGAATTTTAACAATGAACATAAACTGATGATGTAATATGGATAAGTTTCAATTTGTAACTATGCATAGAATTCCTGTTATTCAGGCTTTTCTTAGAAAACAGAATTCTTAGTACTTAACAATTTCTTGATAATCTTTAAAAATGATCAATAACTGGAGATAATGGAGAGTAAGCAGACTATTGAGAAAGAGTGGAAAGACGACAGAGGAAGCACTCCTTAAGCTCCGTGATGTATTGAGCAAATGGGAAGCAAGTAAATAGAAGAATCGGCGACTGCTAGACTGCACAAAGTGATGAATGGCCAAGTTTTGCTTCAACACATCGAGAGAAGAGTGGAAATTGCAACAACACTAAGTATACATCTGAGGTAAGATTACGTGAGTAAGAAATTATTTAGACTAGCAGTGGCATCCTTGGAGAGGTCCAGCACCATTGTGAGCCTTTAAAAAGATTTTTTTCGAATTTTCATTAAGAATTTTTACTGTATTATTTCTAAGCATTTTCATGTGTTTATTTTTAAGATATTGCAAAATTTAATTTAATTTTTTGAGATTGTTCTGTTCACATCCATGTGTAATTATCCCGGGCAACGCCGGGTACCTTTGCTAGTTAATTAATTAATAGCGAAAAATAGTAAAGAACCCAGAGGTCCAGAATAGAGGTCCCTGGTTCGAATCCAGGCCGCGGAATTTTCTTTACTGTTTTTTGCTATTTATTAATTAATATCGGAGGTAATGGCATGAAAAAATCCTCCAATGACCATTTTCAAATTATTTTCTTAATTCTTTCTTTTCCTTTTTTTTTCTTTTTTTTATTATTTATTTATTTATTTTCATCAACCCCAATCTGGGCCTTTCCTGTGAGGGTCAACATGAGGTTCATTGTCTAAGTTTTCTAGACGAATGCTCCCTCAGTTTTTGTCACATTATTAAGTGCCGAAAGCTGTTTTATGCTATCAGTTTGGGGAAACGTGTCTGTCTGTCTGTCTGTTTGTCTAACTCAAACTTCTCCGAGGCTATGAAAGATTTTCAAAATCAGTTTTCGTCAGTCGATGAATATGGTTCATGGCACAAACCAGTTACAAAGATTATCTAAATCGGTTCGTTGGCACGTGCACAAATGGTACCTCTTTTTTACCGCCTAGCAATTTTCAATGGGAAGATATACTGAGTAATATATCAAAGAAATCGTAATGACGAGATAGATGCGGTTATTCATTATTATTTTCGTAAGTCGATGAATATGGTACATGGCACGAATCAATCACAAATATTATCTAAATCTGTTCAATAGCACGTGCACAAATGGTACCTTTAAGACCCCACCTAGCAATTTTCAATGGAGAGATGTAGTAAGTAATATATCAAACAAATCGTATAAATTACTATTTTCGCCAATTAATAAATAATGTTCCGGGAATGAACCATTTTGAAAATGGTTGAAATCAAAACAATGGCACGTGCTCTAATGGTACCCTTTATGACACCCTCAAAAATTTTCAATGATAAGATATGGCATGTTATATATCAAACGACTTGAAATGATATGTCAAGAATGAATATAATGTAAACTTAATGATAGTCGAAATTGGTTCCAAGTAACCTTGTTTAATGGAAGCATTATGGTTCATTGTAACTTTCAATGCTAAAATATAGCATGTAATATATCAAACGACTTGGAATGAGGTGTCATGAATGAATAATAACGTAAAATTAATGATAGTTGAAATTACTTCAAAGGTACGGGGTTTAACGGTATCATAATGGTCCATTAGAAACTTCCAATGTTAACATAGGGCAGTTTAAAAACATAGATCCGCGAATGGTTTAGTTTAACCTTTAGGTACTTGATTATGTCATTCCTTAATGGTTTATTATTATATTATTAAATTAAATTATTATATTTGCTTTGAAGAAAGACAGCCCCCCCCCTTCCCGAAACGTCAGCTTGATTGGTAAGAAAAGTGCCAGCGATAGCCATGGTACGTTGCTCGAGTCCAAATCGCAAAATTTTTTCTTTCCCATTTTCTTTTTGTATTTATAATTTGTTTGTATCTTCAGTTTATTATCTTCGATTCGATTTTAATTTGCATCAAATTATTTGATGGCTGAAGGGTGAGGAGGTTTCCCGACCTTAAGATAGGGTGCCTGTTTTGCTGATTGAGGTAATTTCTGACTTCAAGGAAGTATTTAAACACATTGTAACAGCTTGGCGCTTAAATATCTGCAACAGCTCAATGGGGGAGTTGCACAATGGATTCTGACCTCATTTGTGGAAGTGGAGTGAGGGATTATGGGATTGGAAATGATGCCTCGACGTTTGTTAATAGCATAGAGTGACGTACTGTTCAGCTCATAACCATGGAAGAAGGAAATAACTGAGTAAATGCACATAACTGTTATTTCCTTCTTCCATGCACATAACTGAGAAAATGCTCGGCCAAATTCTATCAAATTTTGAAGGCTTGTGGGAACTACCGTTCCTTCAACAGAATTTCATGTTACTCACTTCATTAGTTCCTGAGTAATCGACTCATTGATCGGAACGACGAGCAATGTCAGACGTTCTCATTTATTTAGTACCGAAAGGTGCTTTATGCTATCAGTGTGGGGAAACGTGAAGGTCTGTCTGTCTGTACGTCTGTCCGTCAGTCCGTCTCTCTGTCTGTCTGTAACAAACTCCTCCGAGGCTATGAAAGATTTTCAAAATCTGTTTTCGTCAGTCGATGAACGTGGTTCATGGCACGAACCAGTTGCAAATATTATCTAAATCGGTTCATTGGCACGTGCACAAATGGTCGTCTATTGTCCCGCCTAGCAATTATCTGTAGGAAGATATAGTGAGTAAAATAGCAAACAAATCGTAATGACGAGATAGATGCAGTTATTCATTATTTTCGTCAGTCGATGAATATGGTACATGGCACGAATCAATCACAAATATCTAAATCTGTTCAATAGCACGTGTACAAATGGTACCTTTACGACCCCACCTAGCAATTCTCAATGGAGAGATATATTAAGTAATATATCAAACAACTCGTAATTACTATTTCCGCTAATTAATAAATATCGTTCCGGGAATGAACCATTTTGAAAATGGTTGAAATCGAAACAATGATACGTGCTTTAATAGTACTTTTATGACACCCTCAAATTTTTAGTGCTAAAATATGGCATGTAATATATCAAACGATTGGAATGATGTGTCATGAATGAATATAACATAAATATCAGTTTTAATGATATTTGAAACTGGTTTCAAGGAACCTGGTTTAGTGGAACCATTATGGTATATTTGAACTTTCAATGCTAAAATACGGCATGTAATATATCAAACAACTGGGAATGATGTGTCATGAATGAATGTAACGTAAAATTAACGATAGTCGAAATCGGTTTCAAGGAACCTGGTTTAGTGGAACCATTATGGTGCATTGGAACTTCCAGTGCTAAAATATGGCATGTAATATATCAAACTGCTTGGAATGATGTGTCATGAATGAATATAACGTAATATTAATGATAGTCAAAATTATTTTAAAGGTAAGTGGTTTAATGTTATCATTATGGTCCATTAGAACTTCCAATGTTAAAATAGTGCGGTTTAAAATCTGTTTTTGTCAGTCGATGAATATGCTTCTTGGTACGAACCAATTACAAATATTATCTAAATCGGTGCATTGGCACGTGCACAAATGGTACCTCTATTTTCCCGCCTACCAATTTTCAATGGGAAGATATATTAAGTAATATATCAAACAAATCGTAATGACGAGATAGAAGCGCTTTTTCATTACTATTTTCGTCAGTCGATGAATATGGTACATGGCACAAATATTATCTAAATCGGTTCAATAGCACCAGTGCTGCCACCAGGAGATGTCCATTTTTCCCACAAGTAAGGATCCCGTATTTCCTCCCACCCTCATAAACATCGATATCAAAATATCGGTTACCGCACGGATACCGATAATATCAAAATTTCCGCACGGATACCGATAATATCGACATTAGATTTCGATTAAAGCCATTTAAAGAAAAAATGAATAGCTATCTTTTTCAGCCACAAAGCATCTCTATCACACTCCACCTCTCCCTTGAGTGAGGGAAACGAAATTTCTCATTGAAAAAATTAAAAGTAGTTGAATATTTTTGTATTTTACACTTTATACATATTTTCTTTACAAAATTTTGGGAATTTCACAATATCCCTCCATTTCCCACATTTCAGTCTTTCCCGCAAGACATCCCGCAGATCGGGAAATTTCCCACAAAATGGCAGCACTGAATAGCACGTAAACAAATGGTACCTTCACGACCCCACCTAGCAATTTTCAATGGAGAGATATAACGGGTGTTTATAATTAAACTTCCCCTATAAACAGCATCCTACAGCGCAAACGGGTGAACGAAATGCAACGAAATTTTGTATTTGGGCCATACGGTTCTAGGACAACTGCCACCCAGACAACTGCCCCCCGGACAACTGCTATCCAGGACAATTTCCACCTAGGACAATCGCCACCGAGGACAATTGCCTCCTAGGACAATTGCCACCCAACAATAGGGATTATGCATGGATTTTTTTTTAAAAAAAGAAACAATTGTTTTTTATAGAGTTGGACAAGCTAAACATGAAAAACGTGACCAAAAACGCTACTAACTTCTAAATATTTATTAAATTTGATTTTAAAAACGCGAAATTCACTCCCTATATGTCAACGATTTATTATTCCAAATTTGTGATTGGTTTTCCTCGACTTGAGAACCACATTGAAACTGATTCACATTTCATATCGTCGAACTTTTTTATTACTTAACAGAAAAATTACTATGACGGATCCAAGATATAAAAAGGGCAATCTGAAATTTGCCGACTATCGACGTATTAATAGTTACGGACTTTTAGCGACTTAATTAAGACTTAGTTTCGGGCGAAGTTTGATGACTAAAGCTATTTCCTTGGCTTACATTCACCTTGTTCACTAACAGCTTACAAATATATTTTAATATGCCTGTAAACTTAAAAATCCTGGCATTAAAATTTTTCCTTATTTACTGGTCATGGGATTGACCATGTTTTGTATTTATGCGTTATTACCGACTTCAAAAAAGGAGGTTCTCTGTTTGGCCCATGAAGTCAGCTCATTTTTTTAAAAAAAAGTGCTTGTAATATCTACATTGCATAAAATGAAAAACCTTACACTTGAAATATGTGATAATTTTCCGCACGAATATTGTAAGCATAATACTTAAAAGTGTATTGCGAATAATTCTTTTAGATATATTTAAAGAAAGAAATAAGAAAAAAAAGATAATATAAAACCTATGAAGTTTATTCATTATTTTTATTAGGATATAAATGAAAAATTTCGCGAATGGTTTAGTTTAACTTTTTGGTACTTGGTTATGTCATTCCTTAAAGGTTTATTCATTATTATTTTCGTCAGTCGATGAAAATGGTCCATGACACGAATTAATCACAAATATCTAAATCTGTTCAATAGCTCGTGCACAAATGGTACCTTCACGAACCCACCTACCAATATTCAAAGGAGAGATATATTAAGTAACCAGCAAAGATACCCGGCGTTGCCCGGGAAAATTACACTTGGATGCAAACAGAACAATCTCAAAAAATTAAATTAAATTTTGCAATATCTTAAAAATAAACACATGAAAATGCTTAGAATTAATACAGTAAAAATTCTTAATAAAAATTCGAAAAAAATCTTTTTAAAGGCTCACAATGGCTGGACCTCTCCAAGGATGCCACTGCTAGTCTAAATAATTTCTTACTCACGTAATCTTACCTCAGATGTATACTTAGTGTTGTTGCAATTTCCACTCTTCTCTCGATGTGTTGAAGCAAAACTTGGCCATTCATCACTTTGTGCAGTCTAGCAGTCGCCGATTCTTCTATTTACTTGCTTCCCATTTGCTCAATACATCACGGAGCTAAAGGAGTGCTTCCTCTGTCGTCTTACCACTCTTTCTCAATAGTCTGCTAACTCTCCATTTACTGATCATTTTTAAAGATTTTCAAGAAATTGTTAAGTACTAAGAACTCTCTTTTCTAAGAAAAGCCTGAATAACAGGAATTACAAATTGAAACTTATCCATATTACATCATCATTTTATGTTCATTGTTATAATTCTTGGAAAGATTGCTTTAATATTACATCATTGATACCATTGAACACAATGGGCCTATTGTTGCACAAACTTTGCCTTGCATTGTTGGTCATGAGATATATATTGTTGGTTCATGCAGTGTATTTGTGAATTGCGTGCTGATACCATTGTTGATACCTATTGTTGTACAAACTTTGCCTTGCATTGTTGGTCATGAGATATTTCTCATTAATATGCCTTGCCATA
>JAHWFO010007444.1:184880-204754 GCA_023313115.1 Rhysida immarginata
TAGACAGTGACCTTCCTCATGCTTTGAAGGTCATGTATGCGAAATTTCATCAAGATCGGAATAAAACTGTAGATTTGTATAAAAAACAGACCCACAGACAGACCCACAGACAGACCCACAGACAGACCCACAAACATCCTTCTTTATATATATAGAAGAAGAAGATAGATAGAAGATAGATATACCAAACAAAAAGTAATGACGAGATAGAAGCGGATAAAAATTAAACGAATAGTCGAAATTGGTTCAAAAAAACTTGGTTTAATGAAACCATTATGGTTCATCAGAACTTTCAATGCTAAAATGTAGCATGTAATATATCAAACGACTTGGAATGATGTGTCATGAATGAATATAACGTAATATTAATGATAGTTGAAATTATTTCAAAGGTACGTGGTTTTATGGTATCATTATGGCCCATTAGAAACCTACAATGTTAACATAGGGCGGTTTAAAAATTTATTTCCGCGAATGGTTCAGTTTAACCTTTCGGTACTTCATTTCTTAATGGTTTATTCATTATTATTTGCGTCAGTCGATGAACATGGTACATGGCACGAATCAATTACAAATATTATCTAAATCTGTTTAATAGCTTGTGCACAAATATTACCTTTACAACCACCTAGAAAATTTTAAAGGTGAGATATATTAAGTAATACATCAAACAAATCGTAATGACGAGATAGAAGCGGATATAAATTACTATTTTCGCCAATTAAAAAAATAAGGTTCCGGAAATGAACCATTTTGAAAATGGCTGAAATTGAAACTGTTCAGAGGGTGAAGCAAAATAAATAGAATTTAATGGTGGTACTTTAAAAGAAAGAACCCTAAAACTTAAGAGTAAACGTGGCTCGTTAAAAGACTTTTATTTTGTTTAAAAATTGCGGCATTTAATTATAAAATACAAAAATTCTGTACAAAAGAATGTTCTATACAATATGATTTAATTGAGGAATAGGCATTGCGGTCTCAATTACAAAAGAAAATATTTCTCGGAATAAAAAAAAGAAATACTTAAATGTACGATAAATACAGCAAAACACTGTAACGAATGTGGGACTTCACCTCGGCAACAATGAGTTTCCCGTAACTGAAGATTATGTCAACAATGGGGATGTGGCACGTGCTCACGGTAGCTTGACACAATGGCTCTATAGAGCTGCTATGGTTATGAACTGCAAGCTATTATGTAATGACTGTTTTTGTTAAACTTTTACGTTTACATTATACTTTTATGCTCCTCAAATATAATGTGTATCTATTAATAATATACAACGTCTAATAAATACGTTTCTTTTCCATACGCAATTCTTCTTAATTCGCCCGGACTCGCAACATGGATTATGAGACTCAACTCTCCGTGCAACAAGGACACTTCTCGTACTAAGCGTTCGATTTTGCAAGTATTGCATGTTTCTTACTTCCTCCCTTCGTTTAAAGAGCTGAAGAGATTGCATCATGGCATTTAGGGATGATAAACAGTTGCGAAGAATAGATAGGTTAACCGGCGACAATTATGTAATTTGGGCAGAGAAAATTCGTGTTTATCTAAAGCTACAAGACTTGTGGGACTTAGTTAAACATGGTCTTGCTGGTTTACAGGCTGTGCCTAGTGTTGAAGGACAACCTCAAGCGCCCGTCCAAGAAGACATAAAGAAGAAGGATTTGAGAGCTCTATGGATACTCATGAATTCTGTGGATGAACAAAACTTCCAAATAATTAGAAGTAGTGAATCAGCTTACGTGGCTTGGAAGAAACTAGACGACACATACAATAAGTTAGGATTACCAGAAATTGTTTCTCTGAAACGTCAGCTATATCACATGAAGTATGATGAAAGTAAAGGCATGAGATTTTACATCAATGAAGTGAAAACAATAGCCGGTAAACTAGAACTCATGGGTCACCCAATACAAGATAAGGAATTCGGCGTTCTGTTATTAGTACCTTTACCTAAAAGGTATGAATGCCTGTATGCATCAATAGAAGCAAATGGTGATACAAGTTCCGAGCGCGTGACTTCATTACTGCTTCATGAAGAAGCAAGACAGAAGAATTATGAGCATAATTTACCAAGTAAAAATACGGACAGAAAAAATATTTGCGATTGCCGAAGCTAATGCAAGAGGAGAACAGGTGTTACCACTAAAAGGAAAAAAAACATTACGTTCCTATATGCAATTACTGCAAGAAAAAAGGACATATTTATAAAGATTGTCGTAAACGTCTAGCCAAGGTCAAGAAAAATGCTACTTTACCTGAATCAACCATTCCAGTACTTGGAACGTCAGTGCTATTAATGAAGGAAGTAATCAACTGCGTGTAATTATGACCTGTGGCATCAACGCCTTGCACATCTTAATCAAGGAGATATCGAGACCCTAAAGAAAATGAATGTGGGGATCGAGGGATCACTCAAGCCAGTAGGAAAATGTGGCACTTGTATATCCAGGAAGTTCACGGCCGTTCCATTTGGAAAGCGAAATGACAATCACACTAATCAGATACTGGAGGGAATAGGTGGTTGCTGAACATTGTCGACGACTACAGTCGGAAGATGTTTATTTATCCACTAGAGAGAAAGGCTGATGTGCCACTGAAACTACAACTGTTTTTTACAGAAGAAGAAAGGAGGAGCAGAAAGAAGATTAAAAGAATAAGAACCGACAATGGAAAGGAGTTTGTCAACTCTGCAATGACAGATATCTTATTGAAGTTAGGAATCAAGCATGAGAAGACATGCGTCTACACACCTCAGCAGAACGGTGTGGTTGAACGTGCAAATAGAAGCATTAAAGATGCCATCCGAGTTCTTCTGAAGCAATTAGGATTAGATAACTCTTTTTGGGCTGAAATGGCATATACAGCCGCGTATATAAGAAATCGCTGTCCAAGTAGAACTCTAAATGGAAAGACACCAGAACAAGTTTGGACTGGTAGAAAGCATATTCTTCGACATCTTCGCGTCGTTGACTGCAAAGGCTGGGTAAAGGTTAAAGTTTTTCAGTCGGGAAAATATTGGGCAGACAGATCCGTGGAAGTCGTACTACTAGGGTATTGCAATGAAAGAAAATCTTATAAATTAATGAACTTAGCCGATAAAACCTTGTTATTTTCAAGAGATGTCAGATTTGATGAAGCTGTGTTCCCCTTCAAGCAAGTGTCTCCAGAGATGGAAAAGGAATATAATGAAGTGATTCTGCCAAGTTATGAGGAAAGCTATGATGACGATCATGTTCAGCCTCAACCTGAAGTATAATGCACTGGTGACCATGCGCAAAAGGACACACAAAATGGAATCAGCGAAGAACATGAAGAATCATCACATGTACGATCTTTAGAACCGGAGCTTGCACCTAATGCACAAAATCAAGCAGCATCTAGCACTTGCCTAAGATGGTCTGAGAGATTGAAGAACAAAACCTATTGTTTCCGTGAAGATGATTTCGATGATGACCAATTACTGCTACTGCAAGGCAATTCTGTTAGTCAAATAACTGTGGATGAGGCATTAAACAGCCCCGAATCAGATCAATGGGAATTAATAGAACATAAACCCATTCGAATCAGTTATACGCCAACCGATGAAATGGTTGCAGATTTTTTAACGAAGAACATTTCTGGAAAGAAGCTGACAAAACTATTATCTATAATAAAATTGGTTTCAGATAGTCACTAATCCTTGTATTTTTATCTATTTTGTAGGAAAACTCATCGTTTCCGTTAGAGGAGGGGCCATGTGGGACTTCACTTCGGCAACAATGAGTTTCCCGTAACTGAAGATTATGTCAACAATGGGGATGTGGCACGTGCTCACGATAGCTTGACACAATGGCTCTACAGAGTTGCTATGGTTATGAACTGCAAGCTATTATGTAATGACTGTTTTTATTAAACTTTTACGTTTACATTATACTTTTATGCTCCTAAAATATAATGTGTATCTATTAATATTATACAACGTCTAATAAATAGTTTCTTTTCCATACGCATTTCTTCTTAATTCGCCCGGATCGCAACAACGAGAAATATTAATCGCTACATTGAGCGAATTGAGATTAAATATAAAAAAAAATGAGACAGACCAATTCCTTATTAACAAAAAAAGCTAAAGTCATTCAAAATTCCCATTTAACGTCTAAAGAAAGACTGCAAAATAATAATTAATTATTAATGGGGAATAAGATTGAAAATGTGCAGCATGGCGTCCCTTATGCGCGTTATTGTTGAAATATTATTAAAAGAAATTTCATTATTACCTTATGCTGCAAGAAAGTGAGAAATTCAATAATAAACTACACATCGAACGGCAGTTTAGGAGTAATTTGCAGAGCACTGGAATGAAAATGATAAATGGAAGTTGAACGCCATGCTGCAGGCTAGAACGTGGAGGACCAGAAGGAGGGACGACTGGTCAAGCCAGAAGCTGGAAGTGGTCTGTCTGAAATAAAAAAAAAAAAACAGTAACCACGGAAGGAACATCAACAATAGTGGGACACACATCCTCGTGATGACGAAAATTATTCGCGAGGGACAACCAGCTGCAGACAGTGATAATCACATGGAGATTTTTTTAATTAACATTTATTAAAACAATATATACTCAACAATCATTGTCTGCAAAACAGTAAAAAAAACTTAAAGAATAGAAAAAAAATGAATAATTAATTATAAATAAAATTATATCTATTTTACATAAAAAATCTGAGTTTTCCCGAACAGAAACAATGACACGTGCTCTAATAGTACCCTTATGATACCCTCAAAAATTTTCAATGCTAAAACATGGCATGTAATATATCAAACGACTTGGAATGATGTAGCATGAATATAACGTAAAATTAATGATAGTCGAAATTGGTTTCAAGGAACCTGGTTTAGTGGAACCATTATGGTTCATTGGAACTTTCAATACTAAAATGTAGCATGTAATATATCAAACGACTTGGAACGAGGTGTCATGAAGGAAGATAACGTAAAATTAATGACAGTCCAAATTGGTTTCAAGGAACCTGGTTTAGTGGAACCATTATGGTTCACCAGTACTTTCAATGCTAAAATGTAGCATGTAATATATCAAATGGCTTGGAGTGATGTATCATGAATGAATATAACGTAATAATAATGATAGTTGAAATTATTTCAAATGTACGTGGTTTAATAGTATCATTATGGTACATTAGAAACTTACAATGTTAACATAGATCGGTTTAAAAGTATATTTTCGCGAATGGTTTAGTTTAACCTTTCGGTACTTGGTTATGTCATTCCTATATGGTTTATTCTTTTTACTCTGAGATTTAAAATATGTTAAAGACGAAAGCACTGTACCAGGCCTGATCCCAGAAAGGTTGTTTAAGCCATTTTTTGGTTAATTCAGCACACACATACAGCATAAATTGTTTTATATAAACAAAAATAAAAAGCGAAAAGAAAGAAAAACAACGTTTTTTTTATTTGCGAGTAAAAATATTAATGCAATAATGTCGATATAATGCATTTCATTTAAATCTCCTTCACTGAAATATATTCATGAATATAAAAATTATAGGGCAAATCAGTCTCCACTGTCCAAAGTTCATGAATTAAACCGTTGTTTGAAATGTAGAGGGGTTACTCCTGTGGGAAACAATTGTTGACAAAAAGGTAAATTCAGAACTATTATTATCAAAATTTTTTCTTATATAATTCTGCCAGAAAATATATATATCATTTAGGTGAGTTTAACCTTAGCGTTTCCAAAAATAAAGCCGATTTTCGATTTAAATATTTCTTATAATATTTATAAAAGATTTTTACTAATTATTGAGGCATTTTTTTAATAATAATAAAGTGACAAGAGACTGTTTTTGTTCATCATTGTGTTATTATAGCAACCAGGTAAAAACAGGTTCCTAACATTTCAGTTTCGGCGTTGTCGAATATACAACTTCTCTTCCCAGAAATCCCAGCGTGTGACATTTTAACAAATAATAATTTTAACATGCCCGACAATTCAAATTACGCCGAGACCCCTCCTCTGTTGCTAATCAGCATAAAATTAAATTAACCAAACCTAATTACAAAAAGGCAATGGGAGCAAACTTAATTATGCAAGCAAACAAACAAATTTACAAAAGAGCGGCTTAGAGCGCAGCGAGCAAGGAGATTACTACCATGGATAAAAAAAAATAACTAGCACCCCTTAATGAGGAGATAGGTATGCTAGCAAATAAATCTAAGGCAAGAAAGCTAGTTATCTTTTAAATAAAGGAATATCGGCTTACCTCGAGATTGGTATAAACGAGCCGAGGCTCTCCCTCATTAAACCTTGCACAGCCCACGGAAAGACTCCAGTCACTAGTTCGCTGGACGAAAATATTCTCCTCTCCTCCTCCGACAAAAAGGGTTCACAGTTCTTAATACACAATCCATAGGCACATACGAGGGTGAATATGCTATCACTTGTAATGCTACGAGAGTCGTATACTAGTACCAATATTGGTGGCGTTCTTGTGGGAAAAGATGCCTTCAGCTTGGCTGGGGTGTCTTCGTTTTCCTTATAGGGAATTGCCAAGCTGTCGTAGCACTCGGTTGGCTCCGCAAACCCAGCGCTTGGCTTAACCGAAATTGCTGGCAGCTCCAGTGTGTTTGCACGCTTCGAAACCGTCGTACCTGAAGAGCAGCATGGAATCTCGGTGGAAATCTTAGCTGAGGAAATACCTGGTGAAGAAACTGAAGTAGATATAAGTTTAAGCACAGTCACATTCTCGTTGCAATGGGTTCCATTAGCACTATACGAGTCCCGACGCTGCGTGCGCTTTTCAATTTCTCTGTTCACCGTTGCTATCCTTGCTGAATCTGATTTCCTCGCCAATCTCGTGGAGTGGAGGTCATTAGTCTCATTTACCTCATGAGAAACTTTGAAACACCTCTTCTCATCAATCTCCGAGGCCGAATCCTTATTTTTCTTTCCAATCTCCCGCTCTTCGCTCTCTCTCTTTTTGCGCAGCCATTTACGACGCTTCCGCCCCTTACTTCCACTCCCATGGACTATATGGAAACAGATGTCTCCCTTCTGTTGGACGCGCCATCTATTATCACTAACTTGCAATGGTTGAACTCCAGCATTATTTCTTGGCTTTCTTTTAGCGCCAAAAATACTGGAACTCACTGCTGTCATAATGCTTTGTGACATGCTCGCCAGCCTATCGACTTTACTATCACCACTAATCCTGACTGCCACGCCTTCCTCCTGATTATTAGTTCTACTCAGCTTTTTTGCCTTCGAATCTTTACCATTCCCGGGATTTTTCCTCTCCTTATCGAAAAATTGCTCTATTATGCCCCTGCACCTATACAAATTAGTTTCCGGTTCCCACGTGGGTTTGTTATATCCCACCCATTTTACCAAGAACCTTCTTTTGGGCTTTTTCCCTGTAACATCAAGAATTTCTTTCACCCTATGAACGTTCGTATATTCAGGATCCCTAATAGGTCCTGGGCCCTTCTTTTTACTTTTTTCCGGGTTATTTATTTGTTTACTTCGATCCTTCTTTAAGTAGAACAACGAAGAGCTTTATTCCCTCCCCATTTTCTTGGTATCTGAATTCGTGCAGTGACCTTATTCAGCACTTTGATCACCTTAAAGGGTCCTACATATTTGCTCAATTTTTTTCCTAACTTAGGTTTCGCTTGCTTTACTCTCGATGCTAGCACCCATACCTTTTCACCTTCTTTCAGGTTCCACTTCGTGTGTCTTTTATTATAATACACTTTATACTTCTTATTAGCCTTAATAATGGTGCTAAGCGCTTGCTTCAATATTCTGAAAAGATGGGCGGTATACCTGCCTTTGTCCAAACTAGCCTTAGCGTATTTGTTAATACACTGTGGTATAGTTACTGCTCTTTCCAGATCTGCAAAGAATGTGGTCATCTTAGGCGCTTCCGAAACTGACCCTTTGATGGCAATCTCAGCCATCGTTAAAAACTCGTCCCAGTTCGCCCTTTCAAAGTCAATGTAATTCCGAAGGACTTGTATAACCGTTTGTTTAGTCTTTTCGGATTGACCGTCGGACTGGGGATGATAAGCGTTAGAGAATCTCAACGACGTCCCCAACGCTTTAAAAATAAACTTCCAGAGTGCGGCCGTGAACCTCACGTCTCGGTCCGACACAACAGCTTGCGGGAACCTGTGCATCTTTATAATGTGATCCACCAATAATTTTGCGGTTCAGCCGAAATAGTGGACTGGCAAGGAATTAATCGCACTCTTTTACTAAGTTTGTCGGTGACGGTTAAAAAGGCGTCATGACCTTTATCGTACCTGGGAAGGGGAAGTACAAAATCAATCGTTATCACTTGCCACCGCTGAGTTGGGACCGCTAACTGTTGCAAATCTCCATATGGCTTTTTTCGCTCTACTTTATTCGCCGGACACTACCTAATAAACGCCACTACATCTTTAGTCATGTTTCTCCACACGAACTGTTTTCTAATCTTAGCTAATGACTTATATATCCCTAAATGCCCCGCGGCCGGATCCTTATGAGATAATGCCATTAGTTTTTGTATCACCTTTTGCATCCTAGGCACTACCAGCTTCATCTTATCCCCATCTCGCTTATATATTAGACCTTCTTCGATAAAATAGGGTTCTTTGCACCCTGACTGTAGTGTCTTTGTAAATGTGCACTTGCTATAACCCTCTTTTATTTGGCCTATTAACTCCGAGTCCTGCATCCAACTTGATATAAGGGGCCTTAAGCTTGACTCTTTGCCCTGATTCTCCTCTACACTCCCCTGGGCTATTACCTGTTTGGCAGGCTGCATTAGCTTAGCCAACCCCTAAATTCCATAGGACTAAAATGCTCTCCCAATTTATCCTGTATGGCTGCCTTGTACATAATATTACTTCATTTTCTGAAATAGGATCAAGTTGCTTAGCTAACACCCCGTAACATTTATGAAATTGAGCCAAGTTCTGCTTGTCCCACTTAATTGTATTTAATCTATTTATTATCTCCCTTTGCATCTTTTCTTGCTCTAACTCCTGCTTCATACAGAATTTCTGACAATTTTCCTTAAAAACAGATCCCTCTAAAATTCACCTAACTTGGCTTAACTTTATCAATCTCGATGCTACAAATGAAACTTGAAACTTCGTCTCAAAATCAACTTATCATGCGCAGACCTTAAGCTAAATATTGTTAAATTTAACCAAATTCAACTTCCAGCGCCTTTAACCTTCTAAATTTCTCGTTAGAAACTACATCTTTATCTCCATAAAATATATATTCCTGCTTCTATGCGCAAGCAATACCAAACCTCTTCGCCAAGCAGCGATTTCCAAAGAGCAACTCTCAATTTCTAATGCTGCCGAGCGAGACACACCTTTTTTTTTTAAACCGAAGCAACGCTCCCTAAACGCACAATTCAAACCCTCGTAACTGCCGTTTCAATACGACACACCAAAACCTTAGTAAATTAACCCGAAAGTCAATTGTAACGTGATAACCAAATTTTCTTTGGGTGGGTTTGGTGGGCAAAGAAAATTTGCGGATCCAAACCACGGAAGCTACCACCTAAAATATATATTCCTTGTCACGTACAGGTATTGGACATTGAAACTGAAACACCTGGTAGAAATCCCAAATCTTTATTTAATAAGGTGTTGGGGCACCGTGGGCAGCCAGCACAGCAGCAACACGTCTTGGGAAGGATCGGTAGAGGTCCTGCACAGTTTGCACCCCAGACCATTACTGATCCACCCATTACTGATCCACCTCCGTGTTTGACTGTGGGTGCCAAGCAGTCTGGGTTGTAGGCATCAGAGGGGCTCCTCCAGACGAATACCCTCCCTGTTGTTTGGAAGACAGTGTAGCTGGACTCATCCGAGAATATGACATGCTTGAGGTCATCCAACGTCCAGGTTTTATGCGTCCGGCACCACTGAACCCGCTTGGAGGCATTTGTACTACTGATGAAAGGCTTCGGTATAGCAACCCTGCCGTGGATGTTGGATTTATGCAGGTAACGACGGATTGTCTTCGTGCACACAGGTTCCTGGAGGTGTGTATTCATTTCTGCGGTGATTTCTGCTGCGGTGGTTTTCCGCTTTCGTGCAACAATCCTGGTCAATGTCCTGACGTCTCTTTCCGACAACTTCCGTTTTCCCCTGCAGTTGCTCCTCCTGGACGTGATTCGTCCTTCCTGTTCATATGCACACATCACCCTGGATACTGTAGCACGTGAGACATCACAAAGTGTGGCAGTTTTGGACACAGATGCACCTGCTAGACGCGCCCCAACAATCTGCCCTCTTTTGAAGTCGGATATGTCTCCCATTATAGCGCTCTGCACAGACAATTTGAAGCTTACTATCGAACTTTTCTACTGGAGTGACTACCAAGACCTCTGACACGTGATTCATTGATATGCATACGATTAATTACCTAGCAGAAGGTTCTATTCAGCCCTGGGGGTAACCAGTGCTATTTGCGAAGGTGTTTCAGTTTCAATGTCCAATACCTGTATATGCGCAGGGGAAGTATGAAGTGACAAGAAATGGACGGACAAGTAATATATATTTTTACCAATTTTTAATAACCAAATAAATTGTACAAGAAAAAGGTCGTATTTTTCCTTTTGTAATTTTGTTGTGGTTACAGAGTCTTTTATTTATTTTATTCCTGTACAAGAAAAGACGAATACACGTCATTAATCATAAACTTCTGTAATGGAGCCAAGTCGCTAACTTACGCCAAAAATGCTCACAATAAGACTAAATTGGTTACAAGGGGATTCCCCTTACACGAGGAATACCCCTGGAATTAATAAGAAAAAGACTAGCTGGCCTTTGCGAATAAAACTAGCAAACGGGCGAGTAAAAAAAAATTAAGCCAGCGAATAAGCTTACATTGAAAAATTAATGGGCAGTTATAATACTTAACACAAAGTTTTAACTACAACTGGAAATGGTTATTTCACGTTACAGTATCTGACGGACCGTTGCATTACATAAGCCATTTATTCTTTTCCGCTTGACGGCAAGCTTAAATCTTCGAGATTACCAAGTAAACATCAACCGCTATCCGCAAAACAGAGAGCGGATACGCATTGGCGTTGAACGTCTTGAGCTGGCGGGTGAGGGAAGCTGCAAAGACAAGAAACACCTTCATTAGTTACGCCAGCTGCCAAACGAGGCGATATAATCCCTCTAAAACAAATAACCACCTAACCACCTATAAAACTAGCGTAGATTCCCATAGCAAATAAAACCCCTGTAATCAAGTAATAATTTTAACATGCCCGACAATTAAAACTATGCCGAGGCCCCTCCTCTGTTGCTAATCAGCATAAAATTAAATTAACCAACCTTAACTATAAAATGGCAATGGGAGCAAACTTAATTATAGAGGCTTAGAGCGCAGCGAGCAGGGAGATTACTATCATGGATAAAAAATATAACTAGAACCCATTAATGAGGAGATAGGTATGCCAGCAAATAAATCCAAGGCAAGAAAGCTAGCTATCTTTTAAATAAAGGAATATCGGCTTACCTCGAGATTGGTATAAAGGAGCCGAGACTCTCCCTCATGAAGCCTCGCACAGCCCAAGGAAAGACTCCAATGACTAGTTCGCTGGACGAAAATATTCTCCTCTCCTCCGACAAAAAGGGTTCACAGTCCTTAATACACAATTCGTAGGCACATACGAGGGTGAAACTGCTATCACTTGTAATGCTACGAGAGTCGTATCCTAATACTAATACTGGCGGCGTTCTTGTGGGAAAAGATGCCTTCAGCTCGGCTGGAGCGTCTTCGTTTTCCTTATAGGGAATTGTCAGCGCTTGGCTTAACCGAAATTGCTGGCAGCTCCGGTGTTTTCACGATTCGAAACCGTCGTACCTGAAGAGCAGCATGGAATCTCGGTGGAAATCTTAGCTGAGGAAATACCTGGTGAAGAAACTGAAGTAGACATAAGCTTAAGCACAGTCACATTCTCGTTGCAATGGGTTCCATTAGCACTATACGAGTCCGGACGCTTTGTGCGCTTTTCAATTTCTGATGGGTTGCAATCTCTTGGAGTGGAGGTCATTAGTCTCATTTACATCATGAGAAACTTTGAAACACCTCTACTCTTCAATCTCCGAGGCCGAATCCTTATTTTTCTTTCCAATCTCCCGCTCGCCGCTCTCTCTCTTTTTGCGCAGCCGTTTACGACGCTTCCGCCCCTTACTTCCGCTCCCAAGGACTATATGGAAACAGATGTCTCCCTTCTGTTGGACGCGCCATCTATTATCGCTATCTTGCAATGGTTGAACTCCAGCAAAAATACTATAACTCACTGATATCATAATACTTTGTGACAAACAAAAGAAGATTGTGAATTTCTTTTACTCTCTACGACATAAACTATCACAATCTCTGGTGAATGATGAGGAAGCTGAATTACATTTGTCTACTGAGCGTTTCAGCCATGAACTTTCGCGATTATTGGTGACAGAAGAACAGTATAAGCGTCGTTTGTCTGCCATCCGACGTTGGTACCATAAAAGACAAATTGTGGTCGTGAATCATTTGATACAAGAACGCAGTCTTTTTGCAGGAAGTGCGGCAAATAGAACCGAACAATATATATTTAGAGGAATATGGCTGCGTCATGCCGTTTACAGGTTGATTAACATGTCAATGGTTTATGAACCCGAAGAGCTGCCGTAGTAAGAAAAAGAAAAAAGCGAATTTAATTATGATTCAATAATTAAATATTCCGATTATTATCGACTAAGCTCGATGAACGAAATGTGCACATATTGTCGTGCTTTCAAGTGGAAGAGAGAACCTAAGAGAATGTGCTGTTCTTCACGGAAGTTCGACGAGAAAGAATACAAAAACTACCAGAACCATTAAGAACATCCAAAATCGAATTGCTTACGGGGCTATAATGGCTCTTTTGAAATGACTTTTTTCGGAGCAAATCAGAGCACTGAAGGTGCATTTTTGCCCACATTAAAAATACGGAGTCAAGTTTATCACTTAATTGGCTTTTGGTTTACCAGGACCAGGTAAATATTAGGTGAAAACTTTTTTGTAACTTGAACGCTGAATTTTTAAGTGGGTTGCAAAAATGCTCCATTTTGTGAACCAGTATGATAACTGTTTCAAATTTGCAATTGATTCTGTTCCCAATGACAATCAAAATAACCACCAGTTTGTAATTGCTGCCAACAAAAGACTAACAGGAGCTCACCTAGGTCGATACAGTGCTCCTACCACGAACGAAATAGCCATCCTTTTGGTCCTTGTGATAGAAGGGATATTTTTTACGTACACAGGATGATCGTCTTCAAAGGATCAGAGAAACACATCGCGTCTATGGTATATAAGAGTATCCTTTAATGTTTTGTCGAGGGGAAGAATGCTATAATTTTCCCTTTATGATTTTGACCACAAATAGTTGCTACAAATTTCAACAAGAAAACTTCTGATGTGCAGTACTACAGCTTTATAATCCTGTTGCGTCGGAGGAAGCATATCTATCTTGACAGATTTCGTGGATTTTTAGTCAGTTTTAGTTAGATATATATGCCAAAATTGAAACTGAGCATTTGATTATTAACCGCAATAATCAAAGACAATTACGTGCGGAATATTATGTTGACCTTAGAGATGATTAGCAACGGGATACAGATTGTGTAAACGAGGGCAGAATGGTGATTCTCTCATCCAAAATCACTGGAGTCCTAGATATATATGCACGAGCGCACTCAAGATGCTTTATCTTATGTCCGAAAATATGGTGGAGCAGATTTATTTATTCAGGACCGTATCCAGGACGTTATCTTGGGGAGGTCGATTTTAAAAAATTTCGGACCTTTTTTAAAAAATCCCACTGAGTCGGACCTTTTTCCATATTTGGGAGGCGGACCTTTTTCCATAACGGCTTAATCGTCGACCCCCCTCGACCCTCCTCGACTACGGGCCTGTTATTACCATGATGACGAATCCTAGGTGGCTTGACATAAACATTCTTGGGCAGACATCTTATGACAGGAACGACTTCATTTCTTGGGTTATTCATTTAAAGCAGAAGCATCTGATAGATTTTTATACAAAAGAGAAGATACTTGGAGCTTCGATGCTGCATGTGCTCAATAAAATGGCAGAAACATGGTTTATCACAATAGCATAAAATTTTACCGAAATAGAACTCAAGAAAACTATTGGTTATGTGAAAGAGCCTAAAAATGAGTAAGCGGCTACAATAAATCGCAGCATTTTGCAAAACATTGAAGGGAATGAGGTGATATATAATTCTATAAATATGGTCTTGGTTCAAACTGATGCCACCACTAATCCGGAAGAGGTTTCTTAACACTTAGTGCATCCTGATTTCCCGCGCATAATATTGCCAGGAAAGTCGGTGTTCCAATGATGCTTGTTCAAAACATAACCCTCAGAGGTTGTGTAATGGAACTCGGCTTAAAGTATTTTCGCTACAAGATAATATTATTGAAGCGGAGATCCTAATGGGCCGTGTTACTGATGAGATAATTTTTATACCCAATATTCCTCTCATTCCTAATAACTTTCACTTTCAATTATGCGCGTGCGATTCCCAGCCAGCGTCTATTTTGCTATGACCATTAAGAAGGCACAAAGGCAGACATTCCGGGCTGCTGGCCTAGATCTCAGAACCAGCGGACAGTTTATGTAGCCTGCTCTCGGGTCGAAGATAATCTGTTCATACCAGCTTCTATGGGAAAAACGGAAAACTTTTTAATACAGAATCCTATAAATAAACGGCAAATTAAGCCATACCTTAAGTGATAAAAAACGTGTTGGCTTACCTCTTTTCTTCTGTCTTATTCTTTGTATATGTGTTCCTTTGTGTCAATAAAAATGTTTGTATTCTTTTCTATTATACAAAGGTTATATTCAAGTACTTATACATATCATAATTTCGAGACTTTCTAACTTTTTTAAACTATATCTCGGTTTAGAGTTTTTAAACATCCACGCAGATGAAGTCGCGGGCATGAGCTTGTTATTAATAATTCTTGGAAACGATCGTTTAATCATCGCATTATCAGCATTTCAGTTACCAAAATATACAAATTCCCTTAGAATATAGTGAAAATGTATTTTTACGAAATGTTTGGATTTGATGTGCTACCAAATAAGCTAGTGTAACCTTACGTCGTTGATTTCACAGTTGATATAAAGGGTGTCAATCCAACCTCAATCAGCTTGAGTGGACCACCCCCCCTTTTCTCTTAAAATCAGAATCCAATGCAATGAATTCTAAGACAGCCAGCTCAATAAAATGTTCAAATAAATTCAATACACAAAATCAAGGACATAGGTTGGGTTCTTCTAAAAAAAAATGGCAGGTTGTGACTTATTTATTTCAATAAGGAGAGCAAGGTTTGGAATCAAATAAAAATTCTTTCTCTATTCAAAGGTAAATAAACCAACGAGACACAAAGTTAAATAAAGCCTTAAATCTATATGAAGAAAAAGTAGATAGATCTTAACACAAAAGAAGAAAGTTAATACTAAAATTCCCAAGTACTTATATCTAATATAACATGCAAATTTCAATAAATGTCAATAAAAATCAATTTGCTCTGAGGAAAGAGATAGTTCTACTCAAAATTCTATTCTTAGAAAGTTCTCTCAAATGTATTTCTCTATCGTACCTTTTGTCATGACATTATCAGATTAATATATCAAATTTCAGTTTTTACTTACAATTGCGAAGTTCAATCACCTGCAGACTTGCCAAGCACTTTTAATCCACTTTGTTACACTAAAAACACCTTTGTGTTTAACAGGCCATAAACTATATCACTTAACACTCTGAAGCACAAAAACACATCTGAAGAAAATCCGGATCGATTAGTGAGTGAGTCCATTGGAAGTCTCAAAATGTCCCCACTAAGTTCAACAGAAGATCTCGCATAATATGCTGTTGTCTTCTTCTTTCATTGTCGGGTTCCTAATTATGCCTGTCGCTCGAAGAAAAATCACGTTGCTCTGAAGAATATCTCGTTGCTCACTTACAATTGCTCTGAAGAATATCTCATTAATCGCTTACAATTTCTCTGAAGAATGTCGGGGTTCCAATTTCCATATTTTGATTCCAATCGTAACAGACGACTCTGAAGAATATCAATTACACACTCGTTCCATTTCAATGTTACTTAGGGTACGTTTCTTACTCCTTACAATCAGTTTAAATCAGAGAGTCAAACTGGGGTTTCGAGGCGATGCCACCCACACCAAGGGTTTTTCCATTTATAATTTGATAAGCCAGCTTACACCATGAATTTATAGAAATCAGCCTAGCTACTTGGCTAACTGTGGAAGTTGCACAGCAGCGTTTTTCGCAAATGCTATCTCTATTCAATTCCCATAAATTTCCATTACTTCAAACCATGAACTGAACCTTAGAAATCAGCCTAGCTACTTGACTAACTGTGGAAGTTGCACAGCAGCGGTTTTCGCAAATGCTATTTCAGATCCATTCCATAATTTTCCGTTAGTTCAAACGAGAGGAAAAGGCGTGCGGCCTACCTCCAGCAACACTCAAACATGACTCACGTAAGTTTCTGTTTCTCTCCCCTTTTAAAGCTTTGCAAGCTTCCTGTCTCTTCCCCTCTTAACAATTCATAAGTTCAAAAAGTGAATAAACCATAAAAATAGCAACGATCCCAAATACTATACAAAATCCGTGTTATAAACAATTCATTAAATAAATCAACACATCTATTTATTGGGGGATTCCAATGACCAGTATCAGCAATACTTATTAAAATTCGAAAAGAACGTCTCTTCCTGTCATTGCTCCACCCCTCCTGTTATTTCACAATCGTGTGCCTTCCAATAATTATCCCAATTTATAATTTTACATTATCTCCACTTGATATGCCACTACGTCAAAAACACTTACATTACTATATTCCCGTAAAGAAGTTGAATAATACCTTCTATTATTCCTATGATCAATTCTATTATAAAACGATTATTTCACCTAACACGTGATAACGTCACACTAGGTGATAATCCCGGCTTGGGCTTTTCTTTTTTTGATTAAATTTTGAGATATCTTATAAATAAACACATAAAAACGCTTAGAATTAATAGAGTAAAAATTCCTAATGAAAATTCGAAAAAAATTTTTTAAGGCTCACAATAGATGGACCTGTCCAAGGATGCCACTGCTATTCTAAATAATTTCTTACTCACGTAATCTTACTTTAGATGTACACTTGATGTTGTTCCAATTCCAGTCTTCTCTCGATGTCTTGAAGAAAAATTTGGCCATTTATCACTTTGTATAGTCTAACAGCCGCCGATTCTTCTATTTACTTGCTTACCATTTGCTCAATACAGCACGGAGCTAAAAGAGTGCTTCCTTTGTCGTCTTTCCACTCTTTCATGCTAACTCTCTGTTATCTCCAGTTACTGATCAATTTTAAAGATTTCAAGAAATTTTTAAGTACTAAGAACTCTCTTTTCTAAGAAAAGCTTGAATAACAGGAATTTTTTGCATTGTTAAAATTCAACTTTATCTATATTGAACAAACTTTGCGTTTCCTTGTTGGTCATGAGATATATATTGTTGATCCTTGCATAGTGTTGGTGCATTGCGTGTTGACATCATTGTTGATACTTATGCTGCACAAACTTTTGCTTGCATTGTTGGTCATGGAATATTTCTCATTAATGTGCCTTGCTATAACCATGAATATCGATTTTTTATCAATAATTTTTTTATTAAATTATTTTTAATTTTCCAAAACTGAGGTAGACAGAGAACTTCCTCTTACTATGGAGGTCAAGTATGCAAAATTTCATCAAGATAGAAATAAATCTGTAGATTTGTATAAGAAACAAATCCACAAACAAACAAACAAACCCACAAGCAAACAAACGCACAAACATCCTTCTTTATATATATAGAAAGTTAGATAATATATTGATTTCTGAATGATTTTATCGTAAGACTATACAATACCCAGATTCATTTTCAATTATTGAACTACCTCGTCATTTTGAATTTTTGCATTAACTTGTCGCAGAGTGATATTTTCCGTTTGTCGTTTTAAATCGTAATGTTAAAAACTGTTTAGAATTTATCGGAAATACGAATAACGCAGATCCAATAAAAAGTGAAACGATAGGCTTACTTGTTCAATTTCAATCCTTTTTTATAAAATAGCAGTTAGAAATAATGGCAGTTTAGTTTTAATATGTACAGTAATTACGAGTACAGATTTCAAACTGATTAAATCCACAAATTAAAAAATTAGTTAAGGCATCGTTATCCAACGATATAACGGTTTTATCATCAAAATGTTACGAGCAGTAGCCGCTCGTGACTATAATAAGAGTAGGGGCACAAATACAAAGTTTCAGGATCTTAAACCTTTTCGTACAAAAGTTATAACTTGATTTGTGTTTGGTGTCTCGCGGACCCTACAGAGGCCTCAAAGGACTATATCAGTTTTACAGTGTAACAGCTAAAATTTTAAGCAACATATTATAAATATAAACCATTTCATGTGTGTGGACTTCTGGTTTAAAATTTATAGCTTGACAAGCTGATGCCCACGACTACATCTGCGTGGATGTTTAAAAATTCTAAACCGGGATATAGTTTAAAAAAAGTTGGAAAGTATAGAAATTATGATATATATAAGTACTTGAATATAACCTTTGTATAATGGAATACATTACAAACATTCTTTATTGACACAAAGGAACACAAATACAAAGAATAAAATAGAATAAAAGAGGTAAGCCAACACGTTTTTTCTCACTTAGGGTATGGCTTAATTTGCCGTTTATTTAAAGAATTCTTTATTAAAAAGTTTACCGTTTTTCCAATGGATGCTGCTATGATTATCTTCGACCCGAGAGCAGGCTACATAAACTGTCCGCTGGTTCTGAGATCTAGGCCAGCGGACCGGAATGTCTGCCTTTGTGCCTTCTTAATGATCATACCAAAATAGACGCTGGCTGGGAATCGCACGCGCATAATTGAAAGTGAAAGTTATTCGGAATGAGAGGTATAGTGTATATGAAAATTATCTCATCAGTAACACAGCCCATTAGGATCTCCGCTTCAATAATATTATCTTGTAGCGATACTACTTTAAGCCGAGTTCCATTACACAACCTCTGAGGGTTATGTTCTGAACAAGCATCATTGGAACACCGACTTTCCTGGCAATATTATGCGCGGGAAATCCGGATGCACTAAGTGTTATGAAACCCCTCCCGGATTAGTGGTGGCATCAGTTTGATCCAAGACCATATTTATAGAATTATATATCACCTCATTCCCTTCAATGTTTTGCAAAATGCTGCGATTTATTGTAGCCGCTTACTCATTTTTAGCCTCTTTCACATAATCAATAGTTTTCTTGAGCTCTATTTCGGTAAAAGTTTATGCTATTGTGATAAACCATGTTTCTGCCATTCTATTAAGCACATGTAGCATCGAAGCTCCAAGTACCTTCTCTTTTGTAAGAAAGTCTATCAGATGCTTCTGCTTTAAATGAATAACCCAAGAAATGAAGTCGTTCCTGTCATAGGATGTCTGCCCAGGAATCAAGTTGGTGTTTATGTCAAGCCACCTAGGATTCGTCATCAAGGTAATTACAGGTCCGTAGTCGAGGTGGGTCGAGGGGGGTCGACGATCAAGCCATTATGGAAAAAGGTCCGCCTCCCAAATATGGAAAAAGGTCCGACTCAGTGGAATTTTTGAAAAAAGGTCCGAAATTTTTGAAAATCGACCTTTCCAAGATAACGTCCAGGCTACGGCAGTAGATAAAGTCCTCAACTACGCGCATATTAATGAGGTGGGCGTGG